>JAGFMF010012021.1:15765682-15789842 GCA_019455555.1 Galemys pyrenaicus
AGGCTACTGACTTTTGTTCATTTATTTTGTATCCCGCTACTTTACTAAACTGATTGATTGTTTTAATTAGATTTTCTGTAGAGCTTTTAGGGTTTTCCAGGTATATTATCATATCATCTGCAAATAATGATAGTTTTACTTCCTCTTTTCCTATTTGGATTCCTTGTATGTCCTTTTCCAGTCTTATTGCTCTGGCTAAGACTTCTAGTACTATGTTGAATAGCAGTTACTCCTCATTTCTTTCTACCAATCACTGTCCACCTTCTCACCCTCAGAAAACCTTTAGCAAATCTTGTCAACTTACCTCCAAAACATTTTAAATCCATCATATACCTCTTTCCCTGGTGACCATGTAGTCTGTTTTCCCTACTTACCTCCTTGCTTCTTCTCTGTCCCCTAGTCTCTTTGCCATAAAGCAATTAGAATAATCTCTTTAAAACGTTACATTGTAATCAAGTGTAAACTCTACCCCTGAGCTGTAGTGCCCTACTAGGGCCTTTGCCTTCATTTTTATGCCTTAAATGATGCTTTAGATCAATTCCTACGTGACTGGTTCTTTCCATTCAGGTCAGAACTCACAGTTCTTCAGAGAGCCTTGTCTAGTGTAGTCACCTTTCTAGTTAGCCTGTCACTGTCACCCTTCAGAGTCATCTCGGAGTGCTGTCCTTATCGGAAACCATCCAGTTTATTTATAATTTTTTTTTCTTCCCTCTCCTTTTCCCTAACCCCTACCAGAATATAAGCTTTATGAGGACAGGATCTTGGCTAGTTTGTTCACTGCTCTAACCCAGTGCCTAAACAGTGCTTAAAATGGAGGATCTGCTGAATAATTATTGAATGAATAATTAAGTGAATGAACAGATGAATAACACATTCATATAGAAATGATGAGTAGTAGGTAAGTCTCTCTCAACAGGTATTTGATCTTCAGGTGTAATTTAGCTCTACTTAATGAATTCCACCCAGCAATCTAGTCCCATCACAAAGTTCACTGGTTCTCTGAAACCTCTGTCTCTGCTTTTATCTTGTCTAGACTGTTGTTTTGCCTTTGCTCTGATGTCTTCATTAAACAGAAGGCTAGGAGGTAGGGAGGGGGAGGAGGAAGAGGAGGAGACAGAGTTGATGAAATATAGATATCATGTTATATTCTTTACAGATCAGGATAGCATATGAATATGTAAAAAGTCACATGACTAAGTTTTAAGAATTTATCTCTTTAAAAAGCTCTCTTGATTATGAGTCTGGTTTGCACAGAAATCTATAGAAGAATTTTGCTTAACAAATGAAAATGTGAACAATGGATGGGACTAGACAGTATGTTTGAAAGGGCAATGGCTAGCTCAAGAAGGAAATGATGATTTGGTCACATCAGCTGAATTTGAAAAACTGTAGGTAAATCATAGAGAAGTGAATCTGCTAGCTGGGGCATGCAGTGGTTGCCTCTCCCTCCTGTGGCCACAGGCAAGGGTGTATGCTTTACATGCCTGCATAACTGGATGGACCTGAAGGTTGGTATGCTACCTGTGAAGAGGTTGTGCTTAGTCAGAAGTCTTCTTCAGCCATCTAACATCTAATCCTCATTAGAGGCACTTTGAAAAATGTGTACCTGAATTTAATCTTACAGTTTACACCCCAATCCAAACACTTTCTCAGGATATATGTTAGAAAGTCACTTTCACTCAAGAAATGAATGACCATATTATTATTCACTTTCTGCATTGGTCCTTTGTTACAGTCTGGGTTTAAGAATTAGTCCTCCCTCGCTATACTTTTGATCCCCTACTTATTCTTCACATGTTAACATGTGAAGCATTTCAACAACCAGATCATTCCTGATCTTATTCTATACCCATAACTGCCTTTCCATTCCTTTTTTGTTTCTGTGCATAAAGAACCTATAACACTTTTATTAATGCATTTATTAGGTGAGTTAAGGAACATCAGGATGCCTGTAAACTGACAGTCACTAAAAATAGCTACAAATATTCTATCCTCGAGAGAATCAATATGTATTTCACCCTCCTGCTAGAAAGGACCTGTTTAATCTGGTCACCAAATTGAGTTTGGAGAAGGAAGAGCAAGAGCAAAATAAGGGATACAAAGGTGAACTTGAGATAAAACCTTTTAGTATAATAGTTTTCCCCTTACCTGCTTCTTTGCTTTCCAATCTTTCTGTTACCTGACCTGTGGTCTACTGGGTTCAATAATATTACCTACAATAAGGTATTGAGAGCCAGCAGGAAAATGAGACAGAGAGGCAAAGAGACCACATCACATGACCTTTACTACAGTATATTTTTATAATTGTAACATAAATGTAACACAAGTAAAATAAATTTGAAGTTAGAGGTAATAGCAATAAAAGAGTAATGAAAAAATTTTTGAGTATTAAGAAAATCTTATTAAATTGCAAGATATAAAAACAGTGACACATGCAAATATTAAGTATACAATGAGATGCATATTTCTATTTATATATATTTGGGTAAGCACCATCAGATAAAATATAGGACACTTGTAGCTTCATGTCTTCCCTTATGGTCATTCCCAGTCATATCCACTCCCTATCATCTAACTCCCAGAGTTAACCACTGTTCTATTTTCTGTTACTATCTATTCATTTATGCCTATTCTTAAATTGAAACAATTTTTTCTTTAAAAAAAATCATTAAGACATTAGAATGTAAGCCAATGTTACTTCAATAAATCTTTTTTTAAAAAATTCTCCAACCTAAACCTTAAAATCATTATGATATACTCTTTTGTGCCTTGGTTTTTTTCACTCAGCGTAATATCTGTTAGATTCTTCCATGTTATATGTACCTTTTTATTTTTTTAAACTATTCAGTTATATGAATATTCCATTAATAGCTATTCTCTTGTTGATGGATATTTGTTTCTTCCCAATTTAGAAAAAAAGATACAATGAGCACTCATGTACAGGTATTTCTATGGAAAGAGGGCTCTTCGAAGGACTCTGCTTCCTCCCATTATTAAAATAATTCAGTCAACACATGCTCTCATTATCTTCAGAAGTACCTGAAGAAATTCAAAAAGAAATTAAAATAGTGTTAGATGGTACTGTAGAAATAGATGAGAATCGTAATTGAAGTCTGGGCTGGAAGTTAGCACCCTGTTGGGTCAAAAAATAAAAATAAGGAAAAAAAATCTAATGAAATGGAAAACTCATCAAATATATTAATTTATCTAACAAAAATGTCCACCAAAGAAGTGTACAAAAGAGTTCATAGCAGTGTTATTCACTGTATCCTCAAACTGGAAAAAAAAATCAGAAATCTTAAAATATGCTGCGCATTTCATTTACTTGGGAGAGCATATAATAATTCTTAATCTCAAGAGTGTACCTACAATTCTATGATTGTCCTAGATTCTAATAATGTCCTACATTTATATAGAACCTTAAAATTACAAATTTCACATACATCATATAGCTAATAAGTGGCAGAACAGGAACTCAAAGCAGGACTTCTCATGCTAACTTTAGTGTATTTTCCATCACATCCTGATTACACCTCATCAGGAAAAGCAACACTCAACATGATTACTTATGACAAAGTGTATTTAATTTTTAACATTTTTAAAGCTGTGTCTTATACTTTGGAGGATTTTTCTAATTAGAAATAATTAGTTGCATATGCATTCTGATCTACCCTTGTCAGTAGGTCTCAACCTTTCCTACCTCATGCCTTGCCAATCATACTATCAAAGAGCTTGTACCCTATTCACACACGCATTCCAGGAATGAAGCTTCTCTTGTTTGTCCATAGGCATTGTGTCATTGCAGTTTTCACTGGGGTAATGGTTTTTTTTTGTCTTGAAGACTTCCCAGAACTTTGATTTTTTTTAATTTACTTTTTTAAAGTTTATACTTTTATTTTAAAGATTTTATTGAAGTAAAATTAGTATAATATTGTATTTTTGTGCGATGAGAACTTTTAAGATTAAGCCTGCAATTTTCAAATATACATTGTTACTGGCTATAATTGCCATTCTATATATTTCCATCCCCTTATTTATTTTATGTCTGGAAGTTTGTACCTCAAAATGACAATGTATCTGGCGATACTCTACTTTATGTAAAGTTACTATATACTAAACTTCCTAATGGAATTCTATTAACAGCATTTGGAAATCTAGGAAAAATAAATATTGGCAGACACTTTTTAGATTTTTGTTTTCTTGGTTATCTTTTGGGTCTTTAACTTTTAATTATACCATTTCCTCAAAATTTTGTTAAATGATTGACTGGAAATACCACCAATAAATGATAAGAATAGATGCAAAGGGCTGGTTGTGTGTCCTCTTCTATAGTGATTAGCCTCTTCACAGGAATTGTCTGGACTATGCTTACTACTGTAAACTAGGAACTGTGCTGGCTGAAGAGAAATATGTGCTGTGATGGAAATGGGGAAAGAAGACTAAGTCAGAACCTGAGCTGCTGGTGTTATTGAAGTAACACTGGATTCTAGTGTAGGTTCTTTCTAAAGGCAAACGAGTATGTTCAGTTTGGAAAACTGTGAGAAACACAAATTTAACTCACTGAAAACATTAGTGATGTTGTATAATCCTAAGGGGCAGCACATTCTGTTTATCTTTTCATCTGCCTTCATTTAAGCACTTTTTCAAGCTCTAAATCCTGATGGACATACTCAGCAGGAAAATTGTTTTCTACACACGTCTGTGTAGAAATCTTTTTTCCTAAACATTTAGTCTGGGTTGTTTGGCTGACAGAATTCTCCTGCAAAGAGTTTTGGTTATTGTTGCCAGCCATGAAAAATTATTCTACCTGTAGTTGGAGATTTGGAATCATGTCCATTTCAGTAAAAACATATCACTCTTGTTTTTTCTAATCTCTCCACTCTTCATGTGTATAGTAATTCATTCTGTTAAGACCAGTAGAAATAAGCTTCAGTCCCCAGTTTAGTCTAAGTAAATATGGTATCTACATTGATTTACATTTTAAATGGATGTGTTATTGCCTACTAAATTTATAATTTAAATGATTATTCTGAACACTTTTATCCTATGTATATTTTTTTTAAAAAAGGGAAATTCTCAACCCCTAAAAATGAAGTAATTATTATTTGATTTAATTTGTTTTTTTTAATTTAATTTCTATTAAAGTAGCATTGGTTAACAATATTGCATAAGATTCAGAGGTATAGGATCACACATACTAAAGTTTAACAATCTGGGCATTGGAGTAAGAATAACTTTTATACTTTAAAATACTTCTGTGTGTATTTTGATTCTGCAAAAAGAATACATTGCATTTATAAGCATAATAATACACATATTTGTAATTATCTACATGTATTTAACATAATTTTCTTTTATAAAATAAGAAAATACACTGAGAGTAAGTAACAAATGTTTATAAATTATATGACTTTAGGGTCAATTCTATTCTCCTGTTTTACGAGATTATTTCATGTTGTGTGTTTGGAGCATTAATAGTAGATTTGACAATCTAAGAACTAAACTGTTTTGAATTCTGGTTCCACTACTTACTGATTATAATTTTGGAATGGTTATTTAATCTTTTTCTATTTTAGTTTCCTTGTCAGTAAAAGTAATTATAGAATCGGTCTCATATGTTTGCTATGTGGGTTCATCTAAATTAATGGGTAACATGCTCCTGGTTATTATATTTATTTTGAAAAAATAAACTAATCTTAAAAAACAAAGGTATATTGACTTCTCTCAAAATGATTAGGGTTTCAATTTATATCAGGTAATAATGTCAAGTTTTCAATTCTAGTTGTTATTTATGCTTTCAATATGTTTGGATACATGTACAAATCACCCCAAAATCTTTGGAAATTTTTGTGAAAATTTTCTGACCAGACTATCTCTTCCCAATCACTTAGTTTGTTTACTGAGTTACATAGAATAAAATGTGTCTCCCATAGCATTCCTGTAATAAAACACCTGAGTATTCCAGTATCCATTGGGGCCAAAGACACATGATTCTTTTCAGCACAAATTGTATTTGATAAATACAAAAATAATATTAAATTACTTAGAGAAAATGCTCTCATTTATGTATTGTGTGGGATTACTTAGAGAAAGCATTTTTGTTATCCAGTACTCGACAAAGTAGAGAAATAAGGGAGAAAATGTATGCATTATACTTTAAATCTGAGACATAGAGAGACCAATTGAGATTTTCAGAGGATGTCATCCCTGGGTGCTGCCTCTCATTTACACACTACCTGGGAGAGCGTCGTGCGGCTGCATATTCTCAGCTGTTGAATGTGTTCTGCTCATTTTCCAGTGGGGGAGATGGATTTAATGTTTTATTGTCAGTGTGTACTTTTTCACTTCTGCTGTTTCTATTTACCTGTCTTCTTGCTTATTTATTGTTTGCATTTAGCTCTGAAAGCGGTTCTGACAATTGTAGGGTAAGTGGACAATACCTGTGTAGGCTATAAGCTTTACAAATAAATCTCTCCATTTTTTTATGCTGGATCGCTGTAGGGATTCATTGCTTCTTATCTCTTTTCCTTGACTTGGTGATTTTTATCTAAACACAATGTTTTAGTTAAATAAAAGGTAAAGGATATTTTTTTCAAGTTATGAAACCTACCCTAAATTCTTCCCAAAGAAGTTAAATTCTAATGAGTAATTCTGCTTCCCACATTTGAAACCAACTCTTCTTTCTACTTTTGTGAGAGATGATATGAATTTCAAGGTTTTGGACAAGTCACTAAAACCTCTTTGCAGACTCATCTGTAGAATCAGAGCATTGGACAATACGAGCCCTGTGGTTCAATGAAAGTTCAATGATTTCCAAAAACCTTTTACTTCACAAGCTTTCCCAAGAATAGCCGCACAGATTAAATTCTGGTGGATGGTGCTTGGTGAATAAATACTTAGCAAACAATTGGAAGACAGACATGAGAAACAATCATAGTCCTGCCTATATCAATAGCCACGCACTGTATTAATGATTTTGGATGGAAGCTCAGCAAAATGCTAATTTATTTAATAAATATTTAATACTGTATTATTTCAATAAATAAATTAGTGTTTACACAGTAAAGAATACAAATGTTTTATGCACACATTCTTGACCCACTTCCATAGTCTTTCTTGGACATTTCCCAAAGAATCATTTTTTAAAAAAGATGAGCATCAAAATATTTCTCTTTATAGCAATTTGTGATAGGTGGTTAAATCTATAAAATAATCCAATGGTTTATCCCTCTTATCTTGAGAATGTTTAATTATCTTTGATATTTGCTTTAAATTAGCACTGTCAAATGTACATTTGTATAAAATCTCCCAAATCATGAAAGATTTATAATTTGAAATGTATTTGGATTATTCTCTAGTTAATCAGCTGGATAAAAATTAGGAGTACTGTAACTAGAACAATTAATTGAGTTGAGCTAAGCAGCATAAGAAATGAAAAAAAAAAGTTATGGTGTGCTTTGGCTACAGATATGAAACTAAAAGCCTGTTCACTATCACAGACTTTGTGTGATAAGAGCCACATATGTCCTTTTCCGAAGCACCCAGGTTAATAATTAAATTGGAGATCAGAAGGGGTCAGGAGTGATGCATTCTTGCTCTGAAGTCTATCGTTGGTCCGTTATGGGCTAATGTATGTTAATTAGCTCTGGAGGACTCAGTTACCACTCCAGAGAAGTATAAAATAGAAGTCACTTGCCATTCAACTCAGCAGCTGGGTATAAATGCTGATTATCATGGAGTGTAGTGGGTGTAGCAAGGCCCTAGCTGCTAGTGTGTGGGCGGGGTGTGACAGGCTGGGTAGAGGGTAGGAGAATCTAGGTAACACAGAATATGTCCCACAGCAGTGACACCCCATGACCTGGTAAGGCTAGGTTGATTGTACACAGTGTTACTTCTGCTTTCTAAGAGGACTCTCATTTGCTCAGGTATCCACTATCTTGCTTATAGCCATGCTTTTGGGAGTAGGCATGACCCCTGGAGGCTAACCCCTGGAACCTGCCCTGTCCCCTTGCTGCTTTGAGGGGTAGGGCTACATATCAATTTGGGTCAGTGAGATGTAGTGCCAAATTGCCTTGAAGGTAGTTTGGGTCTTTTTGGGAAATAATCTCCTCAATCTGGGAAAAACAACAACAACAAAAAAGAACCATGAAAATGGGGAGATTTCTTTTAATGTCTTTACAACCTCTGGACAAGGACCTCTGCAATCCCTATTATAGACATCTTATACCCAGAAGGCCAAGAGGCTAAAGATGGCAGAACAGAAATAAGACAGATTGTACCTAAGAGGAAGGGTAGATTTGTAAAACCAGCAAAACAGTAGTGGATGGAAAACTAGTAAACTGGTGCTGGCTAATTAACTGAGCAACACTGAGACTACTGAGGCTAAAACCGAAGGTAGTCCTAAGAGGAAAAATATATGATAAATAAGCCCCGCAGAGTGCTTCTGCTTTCTACTCTCCTAAGCCACATGTGGTCTTCAGGCTTCCTTCTTCACAAAGAATAGGGAAGGCCAGGAGGTTTACAGAATTTTTATGACTTACACTCCTCATAAATTTAAGGGAGTTTATAATTTTATCTCAACATGATTTCTCTTGAATGGTTTTTGTGAGATTATGTATTTTTTCTTCTTTACCTCATGGTGAGACCCATGTTGATCTGATGGCCACATGAAAGAGAAACTGACTTCCCAGATAAGGAAATTTATATATTATAAACATAACATGTATGCTGGAAAAACGGGCCACATAGAAAAATAAAATAAAAATAAAATTACCTAAAATGGAACAAAAATGTGCTTCGAAGTTTTCTGGTGGTTCATTAAAAGCAACATTCTGAAGTTAGTGTATCAGAATTCCAAGCATATAAACTATATACAATTTTTTAAAAATTTATTTATTTATGCATCCAAGAGCTGGGGTACAGGCCAGAGTCATGGGAGGTGAGAAGATTTACCAGGGACAGAATAGGAAGCATAATAGGCAGATTGACTGAAATACACTTGCTGAGGGGAGCAGTGGGTGAGGCAGGAGAGGTCTGCTGTGCCATGTAGTTCCCCTTCCTGGCTGGGGATTGAACTTGCACTGCTGTGCTACAGATGTTTCACAGTGCAGTGCTCTACCTGCTGCACCACCAGGGAGGCCCTATATACAATTCTTAATGATAGAGAATACAATCTTAAGTACATTAATACAACAGAAAATATATGAAAGCTCAGCTATGATTAAACACATAAAACATTGCCAAAAAAATCAGTGTTACTCACATATATATAATATTTAATTTCAGTATATTAATCTAGAATTTATGATAAATCTAGAAAGTCATTGATTCTTAAAACAGAAGTCTTATTTTTAAGATAACTATAGTTATTCATTTCATTGTCATATATTCATTGTATAAAGATAGTACAAGTTTCTATGCCAGTATTAATTAGTTTCAAATTAGATTTTTTTTAAAATTTTGGGTGATTAGCAATAACATTACCCTGAGCTTGTTTTATACATGTCTGCACACAAATACAAATTTTTATTGGGTATGTGGAATGACCCTGCATGCCGAAGTTAAAGTAGATGCTGAGAGTTCCATTTGTTCTTTATATTGTTTTTTGATTAATACTGAGATCATATATAATTTTTTCCACTTTGTGGCTTACATCTTTTCTTCTGATAGTTTCTTTTGATAAATGTAATTTTTAATTTTAACATGGTCTAGTTTATCAATTTTTTACTTTATGGTTAATGATTCTGTGTGTGCATTCAATTTAAGAAATCTCTGCTTCTCTAAGTTCATAAAGATAAGCTCTTATGTTATCTTCTAGAAATTTCATTTACTTTTTTATATTTAAAGCTTAAAAAATTCTTCTGTAATTTATTCTCAGCCATGATGTGAGCTTGGGAGGAATCAATATTCATTTCTTTATCCATATGGATATCCAAATGACCCAGTATAATTTATCAGTAAGACTGTTCTTTCACTGCACAGTAGCATATAAATCAGTGACTATATTTGGTCAGGCCTATTGTTGGAGTCTATAAATTGGTTCATGGTCAATTTGTTTAAGCCTGTACCTTTATTATACTATTATTATTGAAGCTTAATAACTGCCTTATGGTATTATAAAATGTCTACTTTTTTGTTGTTCATAAGTGTATTGGTTA
The DNA here is from genome assembly GCA_019455555.1 of Galemys pyrenaicus. NCBI lineage: Eukaryota > Metazoa > Chordata > Mammalia > Eulipotyphla > Talpidae > Galemys > Galemys pyrenaicus. Next base: position 15,775,840 of record JAGFMF010012021.1, read on the forward strand.
TCCTAGGCCCCCTCCATTTCCACATAAATTTTGTTTTTTTATCAAATGTTATTTTTTACCATTTGTTTGCATAACTATGGTTTCAGGAATATACCTTCACATCTGATATATACACATGTTGCACTGACCCATGATAAGTTCCCATGACTTGCTCCATTGCACAGCCCTCTGTAGCCCCTCCTCCTAGCCCCCACCCCTCTCCTTCCATATCCAACATAATTTTCGGTCCCAGAGCTAATTTTGTTATGTTTTTCCAGTTTATTTTCTTTGGTTATTTATATTCCACAAATGAGTGAGACACCTGGTAATTTTCTTTCGCTTTCTGACTTATTTCATTTAGCATAATCACCTCAAGTTCCATCTATATTATTGCAAAAGGCACACATTCATCTTTTTAAAAAACTGAGTAGTATTCCATTGAATGTTTATACCACAGTTACTTTACCCAGCCATCTGTCTATGGGCATTTAGGTTGATTCCATGTCTTAGCTATTATGACTAATGCTGCTTTTTATATAAAATTTAAATCAAGTTGATACACAAAACATTTGCTGGAATTTTTATTAGGACTAAGTTGAATTTATACATCAACTTGGGAAAAAGTAAAATTTTTATAACTTCATTATTGGGGTCATGAATTTTCAAATTCTATTATTTTTAAATTTTCTTTGGCTTTCTTCAGTAATGTTCTCTGGCTTTGTTGAATTGGTAGATGTTTTGACATTTTTGTTAGAGTTATTTCTAGAAATGTGTTGACTTTTACTATCTTAAATAATGACATTTTTAACCTTTGTAATTTATTTGTTGTGGGTATATAAAAATAGGACTATTTTGTTTGTTAATTTTAGTTCTTCCTTTGGGAATTTTTTTTTTTTAAATGTGTGAACTGACTAGGACTTCCAGGACAACACTGACAATAGACATTCTTATATCATTTCAAAGAAAGCTTTGAATGATAATTTAAGATTCTTAAAACTGATTTTTCTATAGATTCCTATTATCAGTTGAAGGGCGTTTATTTCTATTTACAGCTTTTAAAGTCTTTAAAATTTAGTTCCTTCTTGATCAAAAATGAGTATTTACTTTTAGTAAAAGCTTAATTTTCTTAATTTGGGTTGTTTTTTTCTTGTTATACTTTTGTTTTTAGGATTTTATTTTTATTTATTTTTGCACTGAAGAACTGGGGTATAGGCCAGAGCTGTGGGGGTGAGAGGATTCACCAGAGACAGTGGGGTGGGAGTGCAAAGCAAGTGAAGTATAATGCTGAAGGGGAGCAGGTGGAGAGAGAGGAGAGGTCTGCTGTGCCATGTGGGTCATCTCCCTGGCTGGGGAATCAAACCCAGGCTGTTGTGGTGATAGCACTAAAACAACCCTAAGTCACCAGGGAGGGCCCTAATTATACGTTTGGTATATAATTCTTGCGTAATTCCATTGTGGCCAATAGATATTCTGTATTATTTCATTCTGAAAATTTGTGAAAATTTTTAATACACAGTATATTCCCTGTGTACAAATTCCCTTGGTATGAAAATCTGAAAGGGCGAAAGGGTTATTACAAAGATTCAGGGTTCTAATAGCTACTCACCCAGAACCCTTAACATTATATTTATAAGAAATATTTCTCAACTATCAAAATAGTTGCACAGTTTCTAGTACAATTGTTACTAAAAGAACTTTTCAATAAAAGGTGAACAAAGTATTCATAATTATTTTTGAAAGCTTGGATCAATAACTTATATCAACGTTTTAAAAAATATTAGTTACATTTTATAAATATTTATGTCTTCCCTGTTTTCAATATTACTAGTAAAATAAGCTTTTTAAAATCCTCTGTACTAATGCAAGTTAATGTTAATATCAACAGGTTAATAAGATGTGAGAGCAAGCTCATACATTCATTAGAATAGTTGTATTGTTCCCAAAGGTTTCATGGAGATCCTGATGTTCTATGACCATCAAATGGTGTCACTTCAAAGTAGTGGCATGTCTGCTTATTTCAGTTTGTGCACCCACTTCTCTCTCAAAAAGTTACAGGAACTCCTGGGGCCAGCTCTCAGCTGGCTCTGTTTGTTTGGTACCAGTGATGGCACTTGCAAATAAATCTCTATGAAGCAGTGTGCTGACAGTGTTCAATATTCCATATGGCAGTTCTTCAGAATGTCTTTGGGGATTTTATCCACACAAGAAGTTTCCAAGAGAAAGCACACCATGATGTAGTGAGGGCAGACTGGGATAGGTGTCACAGTGATGATGTATGGTGTGTGGGGCAGTGAGTGTGCATCACAACCCAAATCTGTCAGCGTTTCTCAAAAGGTGCTGTCAGCACAATAAGATGCTAGATGCTGAATATCAGAAAAATGCAACAAAATGATTTAAGATCAACAACACTGGATACATGAATTAGAAAAATAAAAGGGAAAGGAGGATTCAAGTGACGTTAACTGAGAGAGCCCAGAAAGATAGATTAAATTTAGAAGTTTACATGCATGTTAGATACCTCAGTTACACAAATATTTCAGATGGCGAGAGAGCTTTATTTTTCTCATATCTTTGGAAACACCATTTTTGAGGGCTTTCATTCCCCTCCCCGATTAAAGTGGTCATGTTGATTATAGAAATCTGGAAAATGGAGATGAGTACAATGACAATAAATTTACCATGGTCCCCAGAAATAAGTACCATTAATAGTTTGTAGTACATACCATCAATCTTTTCCACATAAATATATATGAATTTAGGAGACCAATCTATTAGTAATTATGCTACACACAGATGTACCAAATATAAGGCATTTTATTTCTTTGATGTGATCTCAGCCTGATCCCTGTTCTCAGCCTTTTTCTCTACCTTGCCCCCACCTTGGGTAGCAAAAAAAACAAACAAAAATAACTCAAGTGCTCAGTCTTTAGTTTCTGTTCCCTCACCCAGCTCCTTCCCTGACCATATGTATATATGTACCTACAATATGTTTTATGAAAATAAAAGTTAAAAAAAAGTGGTTGACAATTGTGGATGGCAGGTGGTAAATGGCCAGAAACTTGGCAGCTGTTCTTATAAAAGGAACGGGAATTGTAAAGAGGAAATGTCATGGGAGGAAATGATGCTTCAAATATTAACAAGTGAAGACAGAGGAACTAACGGTGAACAGGTAATACTGTTTATATCCCTGGGTGAGTCCAAGTTGAAATGGCAAGAGGATTCTTCTACCATTAAAAATATTTAAGGAACTATTTATAGCTAATTAAATATAAGAAAAATGTATATACTTTGCAATAGTTGATACCTGTAACACTCAAATGTATGAACCTTATTTTTATTATTTTTTATATATTTATGCACATAAGAACTAGGGTACAGGCTAGAGGTGTGGGTGGTAAGAGGATCTACCAGAGACAGAATGGGGAGCAGAACAGGCAGATAGACCGGAACACACTGCTGAGGGGAGCAGTGGGCGAGGCAGGAGAGGTCTGCTGAGCCATGTGGGTCCCCTCCCTGGCTGGCAGCAGGGATCAAACTCGTGCTTCAGTGGCTGCAATTTGCTTCATAGTGCGTTGCTTAACCCACTGTGCCACCACCGAGGCCCCTGAACCTTATTTTTAAAAGAATACATTGAAACTGTGTAATCACAACATTCCTACTGTTTTGCAATGAGTAATTCCTAACACAATTTGGTTGGTTTCAGGCATTTTGCTCTTTGGCCCATATCTCACACTCAGTGTAGTATTAACACTTGTAGCTCTTGGCAAATGTTGGCACGCTTATGAATTATTGTGATTTGACAACAATTGGGCTTCTGTACAGTTATCAAATCTTTAAATTGTTCCCCCGACATGGACTATGTATGTATCCAATATGTCTCAATCATTAACAAATGATAACATGATGCAAATACACAAAATTAAGAGAGATAACAGTGTTATCTGGCATAAAAGATATTGACTGAGATGATCAAAACTTTGGGCAGAGAAATATTATCCTTCTACCTAAATGGAGTTTTTATTCTGATGGCCCCTGTGCCATTCAATAACTCCTAACAGGTTTGGGACACATGTATTCAAGGAAAAGCGTTTTCCCTCTGTTTCTTTATCATGGAGTCAATTCTACTCTTAGCCAGAGGCTGTCCTGGTCTCATAAATACCTAACACTTGCAGGAACAACACTGTCTACCTAAATGAGCTTTAGAAGATTGTCAAGGACAGCATTACTTGACAGAAAAATTCCATACTACAAAAGCCAACTTACCCAAGTACTTAAGGATGCCAGCTATAAAATGTGTTGATATAAAACTGACAATGCTGGCAGAGGGGTTTAGCGCAATCATTCAGACATGATGATTTTGGACATGGGGCATTCGAAGACTGACATGAATTTGACTGGCCCAAATTGAGAGCACATTTCACAGCTTCTCTCCTTTCAATGGTACAATTTTGAAGGGGCCAAAGGGAATTGTGATTGCCTGAAATCCTGGCCAAATGCAAAGCTGTGAGAGTCCTGGATGGGAGCTGGAAAAGCTTTATTTGTCTGTCTTCCTGGTGCTTGTCATTAGAATCCACTCCTCCTCTTTCCTCTTCTCTTTCTTCTCCCCCTTATCTTCCTCCTCACTTTTCTCATGTAAAGCAGGGATCTCAGCTGAGTTCCAGTTGTTCCTCCTCCTGCTTTTCCTCTTTCTAACTTCCCCCTCGCCAAAGCAGCTGGTCACATACAGTAGTGACCAATAATGGGGCAACATGTTTCCTTCTGCTTCATTGTTATATCCCATCCTGTTACAGCCACGCAGAGTCAGGTATCCTATAATGCTCTTGAATATCAGGATGACATTTAAATTTGGAAATGTTAGTCTCACAAAATCCAGTTATATCATTCTCATCAGCGTTCATTGCTAAATTCTCTGGCCACAATAACTCATCATGTGTTGCTGTAATACAACATTTGCTGGCCTGTGTGTTGGGCTAGTCTGTTGGCTCTTCTCTTACAACAGGACATAGTGCTGAAGGCTCTTTGGTGAAATTCTTTTTCATTCTTTCCCTTTTTTGTTTAGTTGAGGAGCTATTTCTAGCTTTAGTAGTCATCCTCTGTCAGGAAAGAGCAATAAACCAACATTCTCTTGTCTCCTCTCTTAAATAGCTTTCACCTCCTCCTTTTTTCTTACTATCCAAAATGTTAAACTCATGAAACATGGGTCTTCCAATTCACAGCTGGATGTGCTTAACCCATCCAAGACGCCTGTGCTTTGTGCTTTTAAATTATTTAGACCTGCCAGAGAAGTCTGACTCTGTTTCATCTTCACCTTGTCTTTTATAATATATTTTTTTTCATCTTACAGTGTTCCCATTAGTCCTCATGGGCATGCTTATGGGCTAATATAACCCTCTAAATCACCTTCTGGCATTGAAAATTCTGCCTTGGGGCTTCTAAAGCACTGGAAAGTCTGCAGGGACCCTTCTCCTCCAGGCCAACAGAGTTGATTCCCTGGATCTTTGGAGGAATAAGAAACACACCCTGACAGTAATTCCCTCCATTGGGTACAGCAGTGCTGCATTCAGGCAATTGAATGTTACATGTGGATTTTAGTTTGTATTACTTAAAACACACACACACATATTATCAGCATGTCCTTCTCTTCACTGTTCATATAAAGGTGATATGAGTTAAGTTAAAAGTGACCTGTGCTAGAGAAAGGAAACTACAAGTATAATTCAGTTTGACACTGTTGGGATAGTGTTGCATCAACAACACCACACTGATAAAGAAACAGGAGTCATGGAGCAGGCTGTGCAATGCAGAATGCTGCTGAACAAGCAGAGTCCTGGCCTTTCTACTGATAGCATCAGTACATGCATCACACAGCATCAGTTACATGGGGTATAAAGACAAGGAGGAAAAAATGGGTGAAAGTAAAGAGTATCATCTAGGGCTTTGGGGGCACATGAGTCTGCTGACCAGATAATTATTATTCACATGACAATCAAGTGTTATGATCCAAACCATAGCCTAGATGCAGGTCATCATTCTAATCTTAACAAGGCATTCCACTAATCAGTTTCTCAGGTCCCTTGTCACTCATTGGTCGTTGACACACCTGGCATTCCTGGTCATACCTCATGATATTTGAGTTGGGAGTAAGTTTATGCATCCATCCTTAGCTCCTAGGGCATTCCTGGGCGTAACTCTTGATGTATACCCTTCCCAGGATGATCAAGCTTTCTGCTCTTGAGGGGACCCACATAGCATAGCAGACCACTCCTGCCTCGCCCACTGCTCCCCTCAGCAGTGTGTTTCAGTATATCTGCCTGTTCTGCTCCCCACTCTGTCTCTGGTGACTCCTTTCACCCCCAGCATCTCTGGTCTACACCTAGTTCTTATATGGATAAATAAATAAATCTTTAAAAAACTAAATAAAATAAAATGGTTACTAAGCATTGGAGAACTTGCTGTCATAGAATGTTAGGTAGAAAAGAAAGGTTACAAAACAGTATGTGCCTTACAATCCCATTTTGATTTAAAGATACAGACTAAAATGTTCACAGTAAGATACAACAAAATGTTTATAATAGTTTTGCTTGGTGTCATTACAGTGATATAAGTATTACCATTCATTTCTTTTATATCCTTTCAGTGTCCCTCTCTGATAATGTATGTATTCTTATCAGTCTCCTTTCTTACACAGAAAGTAGCTTATTATATCTTTTATTTCTCTATATTTATTACATGTACCACAAACAGGCCCTGAGCCTCAGAAGTGTCCTTTTAGAGGACACTTGTCTTTCTTCTTTATTCTATCCATGGTCTACTCTGCTCCCAGGGTAACCCTGCTCCTGGCTGCAAGTCGCTTTCCTGTGTCTTCTTTTTCTGGGACCCAGGCCCAAGGACATGGCAGCTTTGGGGTCATATGACCTCCAGGTCACATGGCACGAGTGAGAGCTGGTAGAAATTCCTTCTGACTCAGGAAGCTCAGATATGCTATGTATCCCATTGTTCTGTTGTCAGCAACATGTCACATGACCATCTCCAATATCAAGGACACACCGTCGTCTTACTGGAGAGGAATGCTTTGCATCATGTGTTTTTCACATGACAGTATGTCCTGGACATCTATGTATTTGAATATGGAAAGAACTTAATGGATGGAAAGAGACTGTTTCCAATAGTCTACCAACCATACCATACAATATTGGCGCGAATAACCTGTCCATATGTCACTTTTTATGTGTGTAGGTGTATAATAGGCTAAAAACTAAAATGAAAAATCAGACAAAAACAGTAAAAATAGGATCTTAATTTTGATTTGGATAAGTATTTTTCAGTGAGATTAGGTATCGTTTCATATGCTTAACATACTTGTGTTTTTATTAAAGAATTACCTGTTCTGATCCCTCACCTATTTTTTTGAATGGATTTTTAGTCATTTGTGGTAGGGGATACAAGTATTTTTACCTCCATCTTGTCATTAGTTCTTTGGTTTTGCATATGATGATGATGATGTGTGTGTGTGTGTGTGTATGTGCAAGTGTATGTGTGTATATGTGTAAGATTTAATGATAATCAGAAAGTCTGTTTTCTCTCCCCATTCCAGTGTCTAAAGGCATTTTTGATTATTTCAACTGCTGAGGCAGGGCTTCTAGATATCTTGTGGGTGGATGTCAGGTATGCTGTTAAATATCCTCCACCATGCAGGAAAGAATCCTACAATGAATTATGCAACCCAAAATTGTCACTAGTGCTAAGGTGGAGTGTCCTCATTTTAAACAACGAACTCAGGTTTTTTTTTTAATAATTTAAATTTGCATTTAAATCTTTGTCCTATTTGGAGTTTATCCTAGATGACAATGTTTAAAGTATGGATTCAAGTTTATCTCTTTCCAGATGAGTTCCTGGTTGCACCAACATTAATTATGACTTTGTGTATTAGTTATCTATACAGTTGCTGTGTAACAAAATGTCCTCAAATTTAATGCAAATACGTATTAAGCATAAAGTTTTTGAGCATTAGGAATATGAGAATGACTTATCTGGGTGGTTCTGGCTTAGAGTTGCACGTGAAGTTAGTTATTTTCCAGAAATGCAGACATGCAGAGGCTCAAAGATCTGCTTCCAAGTTGATTTACATATTTGTTGGCAGACATTAGTTTATCATTGATTCTTGGCTAAAATTTTCTGTTCCTCATCATTTGAACTTCTCCATAGTGTACTCAAGTATCCTGATGGTTTGCTACCTGGCTTCCCTCAGTGTGGGTGACCCAGGACAAAAAATAACACACAAGACAGATGCTAGAGGTTTTTTTTACAGTATAGTCTTGGATGTGACATGCAATTGCTTCTGCATTATTCCACTAGAAGTGAGTCACTAAGTCTAGACCTCACTCAGAGGCAAGCAAATTTAGATTTCATTACATGAAAGGAGTTTCAAAGAATTTATGGATATATTTTCTGAATTATTGTATCCTGTTTACTTGAGTTGCCTGTATCATGTACTAAATTCTCATGGTTAATTTCTATAATTAATGTGCATTACTTTTACTAGGTAAATTTAAAAATCATGTTTCTACCCATAACTTTTATTGAAGGTCTTGTTCACATTCACAATTTTATGTGCTTCCAGTGAGGGTGGTGAATTGAATGAGATTACAGATATGAAAATGTTTTGCAAACTCTAAAGAAAAATACTATCATAAAGTTTTATTATTTTTGTGAGAAGATGTAGTAAAAAAAATTCCATATTATATTTCCTATTTGATTTGCTGAAAGTAATTCTTGGATCCAAATTGGAATGTAAGCTGTGGGCCAGTTTTGGAATTTTCCATCATAACATTTCCTGCAGATACAAACTGAACTGAAACCCAACCCAGGAAACAAACATAAAATACGTCAATTAGTTTATATTCGCTAACTTATTGACCAGTTTTGGGGGGTGTCAGTTATCTTCTATGTTGCTATTTGGGCAATCACAGTTATTGCAGGTATATATAAAATGTGCTGCTTTTTGGATATGAAAAGAGGAATGTGTGACCCTCACAAGATAAAACACTAGCAGGAATTGCTAAAGCTATGTTGTGTAAGAAACATTTTGCATTGAGCTACGTTGTTCATATCTGTCCTCTGAAATTCTGTCTAAAGAGTCCTTCCTTGGTTATTGCAGGGATTTTTTTTCTTAATTGCAGAGTTCTTTCCAGGTATAAATAATCCTAAAACAGGTAATACTTCATCCTGCTGATAGTTGGCGCCTACTTGAGGGGAAGGTGTTGGGACTGGAACTTTGTTGCCACTTTGCTGCGGGAACTCGAGGGACAATGGTTGTGGAGCAGGTTTGCAAGGCAAGACTTTGTTACTTGAGCAGAAGCTCTTGTACCATTTATTGAAAGCAAACAGCTAGTTAAAGCTGATCATGCAACAACTGTATGAGAAATAAAGTCTGGAGTGTGGAATAGAATGGGGCACAAAATTTTACAAGGGGTAGGGAAGTGGACGTCGTGACCTTACATCAAAAGTCATCTGTGTTAGCAAAGTGTGATGTTATCACAGGCAGCGTTATCCCGAGACCACTGTGGAGATAGTCATGTGATCAGGTCAACAGCAGCTTATGCTTCATGGGCCTGCCTTGTGGTATGGGCTATCCCCTGTAGGCAGTCAAGGAAAGCCCTGTCATGATATGCAGATGGAAAATAGGTCACAGTAGCCCTTTCATGGCCAGCTAGTAGCCAGCTCCTAGGATTCCACAGGGAGAGAAAGGACAAAAGAAAGAATAGGAACATAGATATAGGCAAGGAAACAGACTTGAGAAGTAAAGACACACTTTGTCTTAACAGGCTTTCATCCTAAGCATTATGGAATCTCCAGTTGGCAACCTATAGTTATGCTTTGTTTGATCAAAAATATGTTTTAAAAGATTTATTTATGCATACAAGCACTGGGGTACAGACCAGAGGTGCGGGGAGGTGAGAGAATACACCAGACAGAGCAGAGGGCAGAACAGGCAGATGGACCAAAACACACTGCTGAGGGGAGCAGTGGGCACAGCAGGAGAGGTCTGCCTGTGCCATGTGGGTCCCCTCCCTGGCCAGCAGCAGGGATCGAACTCTTGCTGCAGTGGCAGCAGTTTACCTCACAGTGTGTTGCTTAACCCACTGCACCACCAGGGAGGGCCCTCTTTGATCAAAAATATTTTTAAAATTTTGGAGGTTTCCTTAAAAATAGCTCACTTTTCATTCAAAGAACTAGAATATCTGGCAATATTGTAGCAGTTGTTCAGAGCTGCATAGTGCTTGTGACCTATACACAGGATCAGAACACTCTACCTCACCACAATCTCCACCAGTCCTTCTGACTCCCCATCTCTGAGACTGCATTTCAATTTCCATTTGTCAACTTTCACTGTTCTTCATGTAGTGGAAAAAACAACTTTTTGTTCATACCTGAGAGTCTAATAAAAGTGGGACAGGAAAGCCAGATTGAAAAAAAAATTTCAAGAAAATTATTAGCAGGTTTCAGGATGGACATCTATTCTGGGCATTTGAGGGTGCAAGTCCTGGATTAGACAATGCTGCAGTCTGGGGCATAATTAGAGCCTTCTGTCAGTCTATATTCCTCTGTGTTTCTCCTTCAGCATCACTTGCTGCTTAACTAAATATTGCAACCACTTCTTTAACCACTACAGCCTTTCCTTACAATACTTATAGAGTGGTGCCTTACTGCTATCAGGAAGACATGAGTGATGTTGTGTTTAAATTTTTTTTTTGTATGGAATAACCCACATTCTCTATCATATCCTCCACTGGCACACTGTGAATGACCTATGAAAGACTCCCACCTTTGAGTTACAGGTGCTGTCCTTCATGGCAGATAGCTACTAGGGACTCATCCATTTTAGATGCTGTTATTGAAGCCTTTATGGCTACCTCTGTGGGATTCCTAGCCTGGCTTAAACTTCATTAAGGATACTTTGAGTGCATGAGTCAGGGAATTGCTTTTATAAGAACTTCCTCACCAGAGCTTATTCAAGAAGGCATTAGTAATCCCTCCTACCTCCTGAAGGGGACTCAGCAGAGAGGTTGCCTCACTCCAATCCTGTTCAATTGCCAGCGAGGGATACAACCTTGCTTCACTCTTCCTGAGGGAGAGAGAGACCCGGCACTTTATGTATGAAGCATGCTTACTTCTTCAAGCTTCTTTACCCATCTGCCCCATATTTGACCCTTCACTCCTGGAATTTGTTTTTCCACACAAGTTCTTCATGTAGGCTTAGTTTCTCAACTCAAGTATACTGTGCTATTTACATAGCCATGTAGCTTCTGTACCCTGAGTAAAAGCCAGTGATAGGAACAATTATGATAAAAAATTATTTTTAGTAAGCATCACTAAAATATTCCTAAAAGTTATTTGAATCACACACGAACCAAAGATGCCAGAGGCAGTTTTGTTGTGGACACACAGATGTGTTTGTTTTCTGCCTTTTTTTTTTTATCCTGTGGGTCAAATAGGTTTCAGCTACATGTAAGAGAAATTCAGTCACATTGACTTAACCAAAACAAGTTTATTTTTCTCCCCTAGTAAGAAGACAGATATCATCAATATTCAATGTCCTATCTACTTACTCCTCTGTCTTTAGCACACAGCTTTCATTCCTGCATTAGCTATGTGGGGTCACAAGAAGGACTGCTCCCTCTTCAGCATCATCTATGATCCCAGGCAGGAAGGAAACACTGAGAAGGAAGAAATGAGGGCTAGTGCTTATATTGGTAATGCAAAAACTCAGACATCCCTACCCGATGTTTGCTTAGTTACCATGGGCCATAACTATATCATTGAAGCCATCCCTAGGACCAACAGAATCTGACAGTGTTTTAACTGAGGAATTTCTGCTGTCCTTTCTCCTACCACCCACCAGTGTTCTGTGAGTGAAGGAGGAATAAGGGAAGACTGCTAATGGTACACAACTAACAGTACCTGTTAATTTATATTGATTTCAGAAAAATATATATGTATTTTGGGAGATATTTATTTTCCCATTCTGCTTCGCTCTTTATTTCCCTACTACCTGATACCTCCTTTAACAAAGAAGAGTCAGTGCTCTGTGGAGGTATTTGAAAGGAGATAATTTCTAGTGCTTATGGCATTAGGTTTAAGCTAAATCTGAAATGCTTAGGTCTGAGCATGCTCTGAGCATGTGGCAGTGTCTCTACAGGTGGAAGGAGTAGAGCAGTTGTCTATCAGGCATGTTTCCTGGCCTAGGAACAATTTTGGTTTCCTCTGTGCTAATTGCCCATCTCTGATTCTTCCAGACATTTCTATCACCTTATCTACACATCAGTCAAAGGCTGAGTTGCATTTTTTTTCTTTTTTATTAGTATTGGACTTTGGGACGATAGCCTGCTGCAGTGTGCAAACACAAGCAAAGCAAATACATGACAACATGAATAAATTCATTTAAAGTAAACTACACTCTTATAATTACTTTCTTGGCTCTCCAGCATAGCTTCTTCTTCTTAGACAGCATGGGCAGTCATGACTATTTGTCATTATTGCTCATACCATTAATATTAACAATAATCACGTTTGTTGAAGACCTTCGATATGTCATAGTTCTGTAAAGAACATAGCTGGGACCCTGATGATGGGCTTCTACTCTAAAATAAATGTACAGAGGTGGCTTCAAAATCCCAAAGGGGAAATAATAATTCCTTTGTAGAAATTCCATGTACTAGCTGTGTGCAACCCATGGAATCGGGCTCTTGGATATTTTCCTAAGGGTCAGATGTATTCGGTTAAGTCAAATATCTAGTCAGTCCCCTCGGGTGTAGGCTCCTAACTGAGTATTAAGTCATCAATATGACCAAATTGAATGTATATTTTGGCAAAGGCCGACAGTGAATGAAACATATGAGGAAGGTGAATACTTGAGAAGTCAGAGGACGGAGCTATCTGGGTGCAGGAGAAATTCTGTACCTCTTTGAGTTCTCCTAAACTGGCAAGTAACCAGTCAGACAAACTGTTAAGAGGAAAAAACATTTAATAATGGCACATTAAGGTCCTTTATACGTGGAAGAGACCCAGTAAGACTGAGTAACTTATCTACATGACTTTAGTCACCAACTTAACCTCAGCTCAAGACAAAGAAAGGCTGGTGGAGAGAGAATTACCAGGGAAGGTGCAGTAGGACTGTTGTGCAGATTATTTTTTTAACTTGAAATAACATTGGTCTATCTTGTTGTTAGTACTTTGGAAATATAGGCTATCCCCCTTCAGGTTTAGTTACTATAGTGCACCTACCACCAATCTATTCATAGTCTTCTACCAAATGTTGTACAGATTTACTTCTGCCTTCTTCATTGATAAGAAGAGTTATGTAAATAGTCTTCCCAGAATAGTGAGGGGGACTCCCTTACAGAGGCAGACTTTCCTTTACACACGTAAATATCTCTTATAAAGAGCACCCTCCATCAAGATCTTAGAACATATCTTGGGGTGGCAGACTTTTGCTCCTCTACAGGACTCAGAGATATCCATTATATAGATTCTATTCAACTCCATTGTGTAGAAGTCTTCCCACTATTAACGAAGTTTGGAAATATAGTTTGTTATGCCTGTGGTGCTATCTTCATTAACAATGGGAAACTGGGAGCTCCTCTCCAGCAGTGGTTATTATTTCTTTTTGAATTCCAATGCTAGCACACAGAGTTAAGTAAATGAATGAAGGAAAGAGAACTATTTGATATACTCGATGACTACAAACCAAGGACAACCAAAATGTGTTTGCGCTGATAGAAATAATCATATCAAAATAGGTGGTTTCTCAATGAAGTTTAAAGGTGATAATTACAAGAAGTGCTATAAAGAAAGTCATCCTTCATGACCTTTGGTAAGTTACATAATCTTTCAAAGTCTCAGTACGTACCTCAGAGAACTATTATTGTTACAGGGCAGGGAGAGGAGCACCCAGAACCCCCAAGCCTGCCCTCTCTGAATGGGTTCTGCTATCCGCCGCATTAAGACAAACACATAAAACCTTT
>JAGFMF010012021.1:15798507-15927928 GCA_019455555.1 Galemys pyrenaicus
AAACATAGGGGTGCAGGTATTCTTTTGAATCAGTGTTTTTGTGTTTTTTGGGTATATTCCTAGGAGTGGGATTGCTGGATCCTATGGAAGTTCCATTCTTAGTAGATTGAAGAACCGCCATACTGCTTTCCATGATGGTTGGACCAGCTTGCATTCCCACCAGCAGTGTAAAAGAGTTCCTTTTTCTCCACATCCTCGCCAACATTTGTTGTTGCTACTTTTTTTGAAATGTGCCATTCTCACTGGGGTGAGGTGGTATCTCATAGTGGTTTTGATTTGCATTTCTCTGATGACAAGAGAAGTTGAGCATTTTTTCATATGCCTGTTAGCCATGCTTAGAAGATTTTCTAACTAAAACTGCTTGAGTTGTTCTCCCCAACCTAAAAAGCTGCAGGATGTAGAATCAATAACATAATTGTGTAATACTTAAGGTTATTATTAATTCTCTTATATAACTTTTTATTTGTGTGTATTATTTGTGTCTCTTCACTTAGATTATAATCTCTTCAAGTTTGTGGGCTCCTTTTTTTTTCTGTTCAATGACAAGTAACATAATTTACTTATTTACATTTACTGCAAGATTTAAGCAGTTATTAACTGCTGCTTTCATGTGCTTGGAGAAACTATTATAGCTGTTACTTCTGCTATTCTTTTCTTTCCATTTAAACTTGTAATTTTTTCCTTCTAGTGGAAGATGTTGAATACTTATGAATCAATAATCCCTCATCTTACTCAGAGCATTCCTTTGCAAGCAATTAGTATGTATACTGAAGACCCAAATGAATCTTTTACATATTTCTTGTTATTGACCGATATAACCCTAGACATTTCAATATTCTAAATTTTGGTTGTGTTTAGTTCAGTTCAGTTATTTTGTAAGCTGTGATCTGATTTTCTAAAAAGGATATTTGAAGAGAAAGGTAAAAATAACCATTTGTGCACAATAGAGAAATTCTGTTGGAAAGAAACTGGTGTAAAGGATTTATTTTATGTGCTAGTTAACTTAGAAGAGCTAAGGAATTCTGAAACACATGTGATGCACACCATCAAATAGGAAATTTCTGAAATTATAGTTGTATGCTAATTACTCATTCTAGGCTGTGGTTTTTTGAAGTAATAAATGATCCTAAACCCTCTGTCTCGGAAAGGGGGAAAAAAACTTCGAAGTCGGGGACTGTTAGCCACCAGTATAGGAATTGCCACATTTCTAAACCTGAATAGAAATGAATTCAATAAAAAGAGACATAATGACAGATTTATAAAAGTAACGTTCCTTCACATAATGGGTTTCCTATTCTAATGTTTCTTTACTGTAATCCTTTAAAATTATGCAAAAATTATTATTTAAGTGATAGTAAAGAATTCATTAAAAGATTAATAGTTCTGGTTTACCAATTCGCTTACTAGGTCACTTAATTATTTAGTTCATTAATTCTGTAAATGTCAGACTTACCATGAACTCTAGTGATTTGCATAAGGAAGGTTATAGTTCTACTGTAATCACAGTCTAACAACTTCACATAGGAATTTGGCATCATTTATACATTTCAAATGAAATAAAGTCTTTTTCCCCTTTCAAACCAACAAGGGAAATCCAATAGCAGAGAAATAGTAATAATATGATCTAGCTATTCAGCCTCCAACTTTGTCCATTAAAAGGACCATGATGGGCAGTGGTAATGAAAAAAAAAAATCTCCAAAGAACAGGATAGAAATAGCTTCTAGGCTAAGCAATATGAAGGACTCTACCTTTGAAATACATGCTTAACATTTTAGAAATATTCCTATCAATGAAAGAACTATGAAGTCTTCTAGGGATCCATATTTTATTTTATTTATTAAAAATGGTGACTCACTGGGAAAGCTTGAGAAAAAGCAACAGCTCATTATCATAAGGTCCTAGAGCAAAGCTGGCAGTTCATATATAATGAATATCATTTACACCATGCTAATGCATTCACATCACTCACAGGCACTGTTTACATTTAATACAAGTGAATCTATATAATATAAAATTGGTGCATTATTAACTTTAACAATGGAGTTTGTATACATAGCCACCAGCTATTATTTAAACTTCACCAAAAGTCACTTAGACTTCCAATAAATTTGTTTTTCCTCTATACAGTTTAACATTATCTTAGCATGTCTGAACAGAGATAGTCTGCTGTTTATTAAATAAAAGGAAGTATTTGGAACCTGTGGGCTCTTTAAAGGTATTTACAATGTACAAGTACTTTTCTGGCGTGAAATTACTTTCCTGAGAGAAGCATAATTATTATTTATTTTAGGTGTGTTTCTTCACAACCCATAACCCGTTGGTTCCCACATGACAGCATTTATCTTTGCTCATATTTCTATAATTAGCTATCATTAACTAGGTGTGTATTGATAAAACAGAGAAAGAATGCATGGGTTAGGAATGAAGAAAGTGAAAGCAGGTTCTCCTGAGACTTTACATTTTAGGGTGAGGAAAAATAGATCCTAGTTGTTCATGGAGAAGGTTAAAAAGTTCTTTTGTTCTTACAGATCTGTAAAATGGATTAGGGACTAGGGATAGATATATCTCTGGGATAGCTGTTCTCTACTCGAACTAACCTGTCTTCAGAGCTGTACTTTCCTTAATTAAAAAAAAGTTACCATGGATGTGGTCATTTGTTGACAAAAATAACATTTGATTTTATTAAAGGGACAATTGAAAGTGTGTCCTGGTAAAAATTTGTGAGGAAAGCTCTGCATTTAGGTCATTTAACTTGTCAAAAGTATGGGAATTAATTTGTAAAACTAAAGACACAAAGTGATATTATTAGCTAGGAAGCTGTCATCTGTAAGAAACAGATAGCCCCGACTCAAAATGATCTTAAGCAATGACAATGTATTATTTCACCTACTGATAAGTCAAGAGGTAGGAAAGAGTTCAAGATTTTTCAAGGCAGAAGTTTCAAAAAGCTACCAAGTTCTTTAGTTTTTTTTTTTTTTTACTTTTTTTTCATCTCTTTTTTGTTCTGACATCTTTATTGTGATGATTTTACACTTATGGACATAGGATATTTGAAGTAGTTCTAGCAGCACTTTCAGACATAGTATCTCCCACAGAGAGAATGTGGGGCAGCCCTTTCAGAGCTCCTTTTTAGAAATGAGAAACCCCTTTCTGCAGACACCACATGTGCCTCCTAGAACTCTGGCCACAGCCCTCTTGCCCCTCCTCGTCTGTCCAAATTCTAATTACAGGTTAGAAAAAAGTGGGACTCCTTTGATTGGTATAGAACAATTTAAATTTAATTAGGGTTAGCCTTTGCTGAGTGAAGTCTGGCTTTGCCAGCTTTGGGCAGGATCCTCAGAGATTCTTACATCCAATAATCCAGATGTTGGGGGTAATTCTGGACTTGTAGATTAAGGTTCTTGGTCACTTACCATGTGACCTTCATCTGGGGAGAAGTTATAATTGTTAAACTGTTATCTGGGGAATATGGCCTCACAGAGCTTGGGCCTTTCCAACTCCCAAGGGAACAACCACAAGGGAAGCCTTTATAACTGTGCCAGCATGGGATTGTGGGAGGTGTGTTGCCATTGGGCAAAAGGCACCCTATCTTGACTCACCATTCTAGCGCTTACCAGTGGATTCCTTGACCAAAGCAAGAGTCTTTCAGAATGTCAGTTCCTTATTGCGAGGATTCAGATAATGCATATGGAAGTATTTTGTAAACTCTAGAGCAATATAGTGTAATTGAAAGGTAAGATTATCTAATGAATCAGTCAGTTTTACCTCTGCATGTCACACTTCTCCAGCCGTTTAGTCTTGTTTTCCTGCTGGCTCACCAAAGTAACTTCCTGCTGTCTCATTACCACCTCATGTTTAACATGGCAAAGATCATGATTTTAATTTTTTACTGGAATGCACTCTTGTCTTTTCAACTCCACAGTCCCTGTGGGGAACATTACTCCAGTGCCAGTCACACAGGTCCGACTCTGAGCCTGTTTTAGAACCTGCTCTTTCAATCTCTTCCTTCATAACCATGAGTTCATCAAATCTTGCCACTTCCTACACAGCTTCTCTAATTCCCAGCCTTTATCTCCCTAAAAAACAAGTATGTAGTTCAGACTCCTATCATTTAGCAATAAATCTTCTGCAACCTTTTCACAAGTTTTGCTTCTTCAATGTGAAGTGATATATCTGTAGATTAAAAGTAAAAATTCCTGCAATGTGAGGCCTTTCCCTACATGCTCTAAAACCTACCTGGCTGCTTTGCACAATGTGAAGTAAAGATGACTGATATCCGCATTGGACAATTTGGGAAGCAGGGGCCATTCTGTGAATTTGGACCATGGAGTTCTTTGAAAAATTCCCTGTCCCCTTCCTTTTGCATTGGGCAGGGTGAGGAAGAGAATATGTGATAGAGATCTTTGGAGTAATTCAGGGTTTCCTAAGCAAATCAGTCCTTCCATTCCTTTTACCCCAAGACTCTGAACTCTAGGTTGGGACAGGGATACATCCTTGTTTCAGGGTCATTTAGGGGAAAAAGAAGATACAAGATTGAGAAACTGGTAGACATGAATTATGATAGTGACATTTGACTTTCAATTTGATTGAGGTAGAGAGCTTTAGATATGGAAAATAATTAGCCACAATTAATAATAGAATGCTGTCGGTGGATATAATGACAATGCACAGTCATGTGTGGGGAAGAAAGGTTGACCATGGCATTGAGTGTGATTGAACTAGATGCAGGGTACCTGGAAAAAGTAAGATATAAAGTATCAGGTCATACACAGTTAGGATATGGGACAATATAAGCTGTGGGATGGCCCACAGACATGGTGATGGTTCAGAATGTTATATACAGAGTGAAGTTCAGTAATGAAGTGAGCTCAGGTTTCAGAAGTTGAAACCTGGGAACTGATGGGACAAACATGCTGAGCACATGTATATGCACTCTTGAAGTATGTCACCTAGTTAAATCTTTGCAACAGTTCTGTGGCTAGGCCTTATTATTGCAGTTCTTGCATTTCAGAAAAGTAAAGAGTCTTGCTCAAAGTCACAGAGTCGGCAACTGGCCCAGTTCCAGGTACTTTCAAAGTGCTGCCAAGTCTCTCAATTATATCCTAAGATCACTGTCGTCATAGCCAGGTGGGGCATACAACTTCACGTAATCGTACATTTAAAGGAACTGAAACTCAGAGAGGTTAAATGCCTTTTCCAGTGTCTCATAGCTTGTTTTGTTTGAAGTTGGAGTTTAAATTCAAATCGTCTTGGCCTCTAAGCTTACTATATTATTTTAATGATATAACAAGGAAAAATATAGCTTAGCCTCAGCCCTTATATAGGTCTTCTCATATTAACTGTAATTTCATAGATATTGTGAAGCGGTTTCTAAAAAGGTAGAAGTGAATCTGGAGTGTTTCTTTTCTTTGATAGGAAATGAGGATGCTGTGGCCCCTTTATAATACTCTTCTGAGTCTGCATTTACCCAATATCTACTGGGGTGTCCTTAGCAGTTAGATGTCTCTCCCAATGAGAAGACAGAGGGAAAACTTGTTCATTCTTAGGTGACTTTATCAAATAGCCATTGCTTCTTCCTATAATCTTTACAATTGTCCATTAATAAAGATCATCTAAGTTTCTAGGATGTAGCCTCTGATGTTGCATTCTGAGGTTCTGATGGGGAAGGAGTGAGTAGAGACAGGACAGAAAACTGTGAGAGTGTATGACAAAGATTCACCCAACAAATATTTGTTGAGCATCTACTATGTGCCAGGGGTGGGATGCTGAAAAATAGACAAGTTTCATGCTTTTTCACTTCTCTTATGAATGTGAGCAGGTACTTTAGTTCCAGGGTTTCTATTTCTTTCTCTATAAAGGGGGAATAATTATGACACCTCCCTTTTAAGTCTCTTGTTAGGAGTCAGTTTGAATGGACTACTGCATAACTGATTACTAAATACAATGCACACACAATACTCAGTTCCCAGAATCATGTGTTAATAAATACATGGTACAGTAAGCAAAAATGAGGGGAAGAACATTTTAATGCACATATTTCTAAATATTCAAATAAATTTTAAGTATGTTGAGTAAGGACTTCCATAAAGGAATGCTTGGCTAACATAGAACAGCTTTATTAAACTAGTGATTAGTCAACTTTAAAAATATGATATCGTTGAGCCTCCCCTCAAGAAAACCCCATTTAACATTTTCACCTCCTATTTATCATCATTTCACAAAGCTGCTAGTCGCTGACCACCTATTTAACCACAGGGCTTATCTTCTCTATTTCCATTGAGTTCCACTTAAAGATATTTGAGAAGACTGTGCCCCCCTCAGGGACAAAGGGATATTAGTGTTACTAGGCAAAAATTTTCCTCAGCATTTATTGATCCTTCGATTGGGTTAACACTATGCTTGATTATTAAAGGTGACTCTTGAAAGCATTTCTTTGCTCTGTAGACCAACAATGAAGTGAAGAGTTTATGGCATAAACTTACCTCTTTTTGTTAGTTTTTTTTTTTTTCTTTGCTCTTCTAAACATCTTGTGTCCTATGTTATCTCCCCAGTGTGCAGGGAATCTTTCACATGCTAGTACAGCACAAGCAAAAGAAGTGCATAAGGATTTTATAGAAAAGTTCCTCTTCCATAAAAAACATATTTCTTACGTATTTATTCTCACTTGTTTTGTGTTGTTTTCCCCTCACTTAATAGGTGGGCTTCTATGGGCAAGTGCCTTAACTTCTGGGTCTCATTTATCAGTGTCTGGACTTTGAAACCAGCTAAACCCAAGCCTGGTAAAGTTTGTGAATATAAACTCCCCATAAGCAGACTTTATTTAACAGCTTAGCACTGCAGAAAGCATCTTATCAAATTAATTCACTTTTTACTTTTTTCATTCATTTAAAAATGAACCTTAACTCTGAACCAGACTTCTGTTTTTTCCCTCAGATTGTATAGATAAATAACTCAAGTTAAGTCCTGTCTTCAAGGAACCTGATTCTGGCAGGATATAAAGGAGCCACACTGATAAGACATAGAATAATGCAATTTAATAAATGCCAAAATAGAGGGATGTGTAAATCACGTGAGCATGTGTAAATCATGAGAGAACTGATTAATTCTGCTCATAGGGAAGGTCTTAAATGACGGATAAACAAGATATAGCAACTGAGAGCAAGAACAACATGAAAAGGGAAGGCACAGAAAAGGGAAGGCCCAGAAATGTTGCAGAAAAGCAGCACAATGAATAAAATCTGAGCTTTTCCTTATAGTCTACCCCAAAACTTAGCCCGCCCTCTCTCCCCCAGAGTAGCACTTGTCAAGCTTCATGTACATATGAATTACCCAGGGTCTTGTTAAAATGAAGATTCTGGTTGTAGTCTGGGTGCAGCCTGAGATTTAGTTTTTAGTAAGTTCTCAGGAATGTCAGTGCTGCTGGTCTCCAGACCACACTCTGAATAGGAGAGACTTTAGAGTATTTCGAATCTAGCATTGGCATTCCATTCACTTCCTGCTTTTAATTGTGTACTTTCCGTCCTGAGGCCAAGCACTCCTCTGAGGTCTTAAAAATATTTCATTCATCTTTTGTCCCTAGGCCTTAGCGCCACACCTGGCATGGCTCTGTGCTAGCATATGGTAGCAGTTCAATGTAATTTTATTGACTGAATGATAGAAAGCACTTCAGCCGATGTCCTGTTACAGAGCCTTCAGTCAGTAAATCACCCCATTCCTCCTTAAGGAGGACCTAATGGATGATGCGGGCCTTGTCTTTCCTCCTCTCCCTTTCAAAGTCAATTTCAAATCCAATTTTACTTTTAGAAAACTTACCCTACTTGGATGTTTTCTGTCTCCAGACTGTACCTAGTAAACTGTTGGCTAGGAATTTTGCCTAGATACAAACTAAAATATCAACTCAAGAAACCACACACTATGGATTTGCCTAGTCTGGATATTTCTTGTGACTAGTTTATTTCTTGTAGCATATTTCTCACTGTATTTCTTGTTGAACTGCATTTCTTGTTGATATGAATTTCTGAAATTATGACCAATTCCTTTTTTACAAAAAGATTTTTTATGCACTTAAGCTGAGGTACAGGTCAGAGTCCTGGGAAGTGAGAGGATTCACCAGAGACAGAGTGGGGCGCAAAACAGGCAGATTGACTGACATATACTGCTGAGGGGAACAGTGGGCAAGGCAGGAAAGGTCTGCTGTGCCATGTGGGTCCCCTCCCTAGCCGGGAATCGAACTCACTCTGCTGTGCAGTGGATGTTTCACAGTGCAGCGCTCAACCTGCTATGCCATCAGAGAGGCCCTATGACCAATTCTTTACAAGGATGTTAATTAGCCTAAATCACTTTTCCTTTGAGTTACATGATTGTTATATTCCTGGGAAATATGTATGATTGAAATCTTAGAGGCACTTGGTGCTTATTGTAGGATAAAGTCTTCATCACAGATTATTCACTTTGGGACATTTGATAGCTGTATGATATGAGACCATCCTGCATTGTGCCTCATGAATTGTAAGGTTTCTAGCTTCCTTAGATCCACTTATTCAATGCCAGTTGGGCCTCCAGTCATTTTGCCAGGCAGAACCCTAACCCTTACAAATTTATAACATGTCTTCTGCTTGTATTGAAAACCACTCTTATAAAGCCTCAGAAATGAAGCACCAGATTTTCCTCTTTAATGCTTAGTCCTTACCCATGCTCTTGGTCCTATTATTTATTTTCTTCTTCAAGTAATTTCAACCTGTCCATTTGTTAATTCTGTCTTGACATCTAGCTTCTCTCTCAGTATTTAACCACCAAGCTGATGAATAGAATGAGTTGTATTGTAATTTTACCTTCCTATCTTCCAACCTATGAACTTTAGACCTTCTACCACCACATCAACACAAATACTCTATCATCTCAAGCTTTCAAATACTCTCAAAAGCCCCAGCATACCATCTCCTACCCCTAGTTCTTCCAATGCTGGGCTGTATTCACTCTTAATCCTTTCCAACTGCTCCATTGCAATTTCCTTTGCCTCTCTCATCCTCTGAGCATACCTTAAATATTTGGTGAAATTTTCTGTCTTTGCCCATGTGCTAATGATTCCTGAAGTTTATTTCTAGCTCAGACTTCTCTCCTGAGTTCTAGACTGTCTATAGTCATTACATTTGGATATCCCAAAATTATATAAAAATATAATTACATAATAAAAATCAACCCATCTAAATCTGTACTCATTATTTTCTTTGTTTCTTTTATATTCATTATCTTTCTTATAACACAACATCCAACTGGCATTCATGGTAGAAATCAGAATTAGTCTGGACTTTTCCCTTTGTCATTTTTGTTATTAAATAGCATACATATCCTTCTTAACTAAGCACTATTATTCTTTATCTGTAGTGTTTTACCATTTCTGGGGGAAGATATTGCAGTAAATCCTAACAAAAAGAATAGTCTTGGATCAAGAAAAATTCAGAAACAAGATTATACATTGGATTAAACTTCTTTATTGTTCATCTCACTCTCTCCAAAACTTGCAGTTTTGGTTTAAAAGATATCACTTTCTCTTCCTGTTCACTTACTCTTTTCTGCTTTATGAAACCTCTGGGTCTTTTCAGAGTTTAACCTCTATTAAACACACTGAACTTAAAGTCCTTCTACAGCTAAGGGTCTGAATTGCTTTCCCTGAATTGTAGAAAAAGTCTTAAAGTCTTAGATTGTCTTTTCTAGATTGCTGATTAACTTTCTGAACTGTTTTTATTTTAACTTGCTTGTAATCACAAATAGATGTTAAAAAAGATACTGTGTTGACAATAATTTTCCACTGGGATTCCCAAAGATTGTCATCTTTCCCCTAGACAAGAATTTTTTTTTTCTTCAACTTCTTTGTGGCTTAGCTTTTTGTTCTTTGAACATTTATTTGCCTTAGTGAATGCAATGCAGATTTTTCTCATTTAATGTGGAATTCTTAGTAATTTAACAACTTTTAAAATATGGCGACTCAGTTAAATTTTTCTTGTGTCAAAGAACAGCACCATTATTTTTATTTTTATTTATTTATTTTGCATAGAAGAACTAGGGTGTAGGCCAGAGGGGTGGTGGTGGGGGGAGTGAGAAAGTGAGAGAACTTACCAGGGACAGAGTGGGGAGCAGAACAAATGTGTTTACTGAAACACACTGATGAGGGGAGCAATAAGCGAAACAGGAGAGGTCTGCTGTGCCATGTGATAGTGCTCATGCTGCAGTGGTTGCAGTTTGCTTCATGGTGCTGTTCGTAACCCCTTGCCCCACCAGGGAGCTCCCAAAATATTGATTTTATTTATTGCTACTTCAAAATTATGGTATTGACAACTGTCGCTTTAATACTGATGCCCGTTATAATGTAGAAGCATATTTATTGATACATCGGATCATTGATACAATAATTGAATTATTCAAAACCCTCTGTATTATGCAATCAAAAACCTCATTCTGAGAAGGCATCCACGGTGTCCTCCAAATTATCTGAGAGATCCATAACCCACAGACTAAACAAAGAAATGTTGGTATAGGAGCTCAGGGAGGAGCAGTGATTTGTCGAGGTAATGTATCTGCCTAGTAGGAGCAGGTGTAGAAATAGAGCCTGTGACCCTTTTGTATAGCTAACTTTATGGGGACAGAGAGGATGCACGCACATAGCAACAGAAATGGCCACTCCCTGGGACTCTGCAGTGTGGTGGCATTGACTGAGAAATTTGATCCCTTGTCTACAAAATTCTTTTTCTATATCTGCATAAATCTTCACCTATACATATGAAAAGAAAGGCCTATACTTCCACAATCCCTGCGGTCTAGTGTGGGAGCCAGTCAGCTTTGCCCATTTCAGCCACATGTGCTATGGTGTTAGAATGTCAGGATTAAAAAATCAAACTTGGGTGAAAGCAGCTCTCACTGGATGAACATTATAGTTCTTGGTTGCAGTTTTTTAACTGTTAGGGTCATTGGAGATTTCATGGTCTGTGCTTTTGTTGATGTCCTGTCCAAATCCCCCTGAGTATAATTACTTTCTGTTGACCTCTGTTCCTTCAGTTGTTTCACTTGGATATAACATTCTTCATTTAGGTTTCTAAATTGTTTTGTGGTATTTATAAGCATAGTTTCACATTTGGCATGCTTCAGTATAGATTTCTACTTCAGCATATGTCATTTTTGAAGATATGAACTCTTTAGTATGTTTCATATAACAATTGAGTTAGTAATAAATTTAAAAGTACACATAGAAATAAAAATTAAAAGCTAGGAGACCTAGGTACAAATTATTGAGTAAATGTATGCAGGCATCCATACACATACATGTTTATTTCTGAGTGATACATGATGAAATTGACTTGGACCTATGTTATTCAACATTAACATACAATACTGGCATTTACCCTCTAATGCACATGCCCGGTGGTATAAGCATTAAACAAAGTATTATATGAATAGGGGTGTGTGGCATTTGGGGATGTAAGAAGGTAAAGAGGAATAAACCTAGAAGTCAGATAACTTTTTAAAAGACTATCTTAAGTATGGTTATGAATGCACGGTTTCCCTCATAGTAATTCATCAATTTATGCCTTAAAGAATGTTTCAGCATAGGAGAGTTTAACCTTTAGTGAAGAAATGACTAGTGAAGAAATGGCAGCCTTTACTACAACTATAATATCTTTAAAGGGGAAAAATTATTTTCAGTATATAATAAGAAAGAGACATGTTGGAGGAATCAATTGGACATCTGACCAGACAAAGACAGGTGCTCTTCCTGGCATGTAGTATAATGGGTGCCTAGTAGGGCCAAGTCCTTCCTGGCCTACTTAATCATAACTTAGTATAATTGAAGTTTCCTGGTCTATTTGCATCTTCTTCTACACCTTCAGAATATATTTGTGCATTCATGGTTTCAGAGTCAGCTGTTTCTACTCAGGTACACCCTTCCCCTACCCTGCACACCAATATAACTCACTAAAGGGCACTGTCAAGGTTGGTTAGGCTGCGACTTTCATTTTCTATAGTAGTTATTATCTCTTTGCATCTCCTGACAACCATTTCTTTACTACAACTCCATTTCTTTCAACTCGTCATTTCTTCAGTCAAAACTGATGATTATAGACCATGGTCTTCTTCCCTATAAGAACCAACCTTCTGTCCTGAAGTGACTTTAGCCAGAGGAGCCATTAACTAGGTAGGGAAACTGTTTTCACCCATTGCCGTTGTCCCCTCCATCAAAGGAGAGGATTCACTCAAAAATCTCCCATCCAGTTAGCACACCCTTGTGGGGCGATCTCTATGTGTAAGGCATGGTGACGTGCCATGTAGTGTCTATCCTCAAGATATTTAAAATTAAATTAGGTAGATAGAACCTGTGTCCATAAAAGTTAGCTGGCAATATCACAAGGTCATATGAGATAAATATGAAATTAATCATGCAAAAATAGAAGCCACATGAGTTCAAAGGATCACTGTGAGTTGGATTTAATTGGGAAATATTTATGAAGGAATTGAAACCATTTGCAACTAGAAATTCCATGTCTCTGAAGGATGAAAAAATCAGCTCAGTGTAAAAGACAATAACCACATCCAATAATGACACAAATGCAAAGACAATGTTTAAGTTTTCAGTTATGTTATTAAAACATGTCCCTAAACATAACAAGTGTGAATATAATCAAATATTAAAGGATTTATTAAGTATAGAAAGAGAAATGTCATTTTAGAATCACTCTGTGTCAGAAGTGTTTCCTTGCCAGGGACTCATCACTTCAGAATAATCACCATGTGTTGTTCTGGATCCAAGAACTTCACCCTATACAGAGAATCAGCTTAAAAGATGAGGAAAGTGTAGACTAAGATAATGTTCAAGGTTAAAAATAGAAAGGGTAAGAAAATCTTTTCTGTCCAATGTCTGAGGTGAGCTCACTTCAGGGTTTTGGGTGGTTTTTTTTTTTCCCCCTCATAAGAGAAGTCTATTCAAACAAGTACAAAAACTGGAAAAATGAGCTCTTAAGTAGGTGGTGGGAGACAAACCACAATGATAAAAGTTATAAACAATACTGTATGGGCCCCTCATGAAGTAGGCTCCTTGCATACCCAGTGAGGCATGTTTATCAGAAGAAGAAAGATCGAGTTGGCTGGCGCCTCTTAAGTGTGCATACTCAGGAGTTCAAGACACACATACGCTTTTGTATGTATTTCCTCAGAGGACATTTTCAGATGCCAATCTTTTTTCTAATCTTGGTTCTGTTTTTCAAGCTGAGAAAGGTTTGAGATCTCTGTAGAGACCATAGATATGTAAAGGTCCATTAGGAAGCTATCTGATATTTAAATGCAAAAGATGCAATTAAAATCCCACTACCCTTTACATAGTTTATTTTCTTTATTTGAAGTAGTCTGGAGTTAAAAACAACTGAAATGATTTTTAAAAACCTTTCAAGAAGTTTTTTTTTTTTTCTGGAGCAAGCCCAAATATATAGTCAGTAAGCCAAAAATGGAATATTTTCACAAAGAGTTGAGTGATGGAAAGCAGAAGTTGTCATGGAAAGTGTTATG
The DNA here is from genome assembly GCA_019455555.1 of Galemys pyrenaicus. Taxonomy (NCBI): domain Eukaryota; kingdom Metazoa; phylum Chordata; class Mammalia; order Eulipotyphla; family Talpidae; genus Galemys; species Galemys pyrenaicus. Next base: position 15,812,060 of record JAGFMF010012021.1, read on the forward strand.
TGAATACTCTCATTAAAAAATGGCTGTAGATTGGAAGTAGGCATTTCTTTACTTTTTAAAAACTCTTGTAGATTATTTGCTTTTTTGAGGCTGATCATTTGAGTTAATTTGCCTGAATTCCAAATATTATGAATCTTGTGACAGTATGCAATGTGTGTGTGTGTGTGTGTGTGTATTTCGTTTTCTTTAACAAGGACCTCCCACTCTTATTCTGGTCTGTAGGCAGACTGGATTTATCTCAAGCATAAGTCAAGGCAATTTAAATTCTTAAGTATAGTACTATCTTGGTGATTTTGAGCAACAGATTTTATACTGTGTAATTCATTTACTAATTTAAATTTTTAATAAATTTATATTCTTCCTTTAGATACAACTAAATATTATAGTAAGGTATATCCCACGATAAGCTATTCATAAATTATTTCAGCAATTGTTGGAAACTGTGGAGCAACAATTCTCAAAGTGTAGTTCCCCAGTCACCAATTTCAGCATCATCTGGCTATTTGCTACAAATGCAGATTCTCAGTTCTCAAGTAAGGTTTATTGAATTAGAAGCTCTGAGGGTGGAGTCCAGTAATTTCTGATTTTACAAGCTTTTCAGATAACTTGGATGAACTGAATGTTGAGAAACAATACTGTAGAACATCAGAGTTGCAGGTATAGAGTAAAAATAGGACAATTTACTACTCTATGATAAGCCTAAACAAATTTGACTAAACATGATTTCATAACAAGCTACCCTATGACACAGTGGACTTCTCTTTGCTCACTCATTCAACATAGTTAGGCTTTGAGGATTTCTTAAACGCCCATCATATATTTAATATTTAATACAGGATGACTCTGATATGCTACATATTAGTAGTTTTCCAGCTGATAGTGATTCAGGGAGACATTTTAGTTCTCCACAAAGTTCTAAGAAGATCCCTGTTAACTTAAGTATTTGGTAACATTACAACGATTGAAAATTAAGGGATTATGCCACTTGAAAACAGTCTTCATTCTGTCATTTGTAATTATCTTAATATAACTTGATCTAAGAAATATTGTCAGGTAATATGTATATTATTCTGGCTATAATAAATACATGTAAGGCCCTCACATTATTTTTAGCAAATTCCATTTTATTTTGCTGACACTCCAGTTTTCTTGGCAAACTTTTGTTGATCTCAGTTGCCAAAAAGAGGAAAAAGAAAAGCAATAATGCATGATAGAAAGAGGTTTGGTTGGGGAGCTAGAAAATGCAATCTCTAGACCTGGTTCTGCCACTGATAGTCTATAGATATAAATAAGGCACTTAACCTCTCTGGTTTCAGTTTTCTCATCTGGAAAATGGAGAGGCTGAATTGGATCTACAAATCCTGTTTCTATTAGCTTTTCAATTAGCTATAACATTCTTCACTTAGGTTTCACTGTGGTGGAACAAACCATCGTAGACACATGTAACCAATCATTATTTCTCATGAATCTGCAAGTAATCTAGGTGTTTTTGCTGATCTGCTTTGGGTTTAGCTAATCTCAATTGGACTCACTGTAGTAAGACAGATTGGCTTGGAGCTGATCTATGATGATCAACATGTGGTTATTCCTCCTCCAGGAATTGCCTGGGCTTGTTTTTGTGTTTGTGACAGGGTTCTGAGAGAACAAGTAGAAGCCGGCAGGCTCTTGAGGCAGCCTTTCTGAAATGGTACAATAATACAGCCACCACACGCAATTGACCAACACAACTTAAAACCAGGCAGATTTAAATAAAATAGACTCCACTTCCAGTAAAAAGAGCTGCAAAGTCACATTGCAGAAGGTGTGCTACAAGATGGAGAAGAACTGGGGCTGTTTTTGCAATCAGTCTACTTTCCTACCTTAAAATACTGTGAACTATCAGGAGAATATATAATGCTATAGGATGTTCACTGGGGAGTGTTTCAGGTATAGAGAAATATTTAGAAAAATGGAAGATGCAGAAAGGATATAATGTATTTGTGAAAACTGGAGTAAGCATGTTTTAAGCAAGGCTTCTCTTTAATTATTGTCTGAGTTTCACATAAAGTCTGCTTCATCAACTGGATAAATATTTGACTGCTGTTCAGTAAATTGCATTAGTTTACTTTAACTGTATGCTCAGCCTTATTCAGGCATCCTACATTAGGCAATGTAGTGTGTAATGCATCTCTGCAGGTGACCAGAGCTATTCTCTGTATGAGGTAAATTAAAACTCATATTTTAAAAATTAAACATTCTTGCACTTCATGATTTCAATATTTAATTATAACCTGTGTCAAGGCCTAATCTCTGACTGAGTCAGGCATGAAATTAATCAAAAAAAAAAAAAAGGCAAAAGCTTAGCAATGCTTCTACACTGTAAAAATAATGTGGTTTCTTTAGTCATATAGTGATGTTTTTATCCATTTTATGAAGAAGCCCCCCAATATCCAGTAAGTTTATAGACTAAGTTCCCATATGTAGGGACAGTTCAGAAATTCCTATAACTTGAAACGGTATTTATTAATTTTAACAGGGAACCAAACCTCCTTTAAAAATATATTTGGAGTTATTTACCTGAGTAAAGAGAGAAAAGAAAATAAAGTTAATGTGTTGATATCCTAGGTGGAACAAAAAATAGATCTAAGTACATTTGTTACTAGCATCATATTTGCCTTATTTTTGTTTTTTATATTGGCTCTTCAAAAACTGGTTATATGGAAAAAAAATCATACAAGTTTATCTAGGAATATATGCTTACAGAAATAATAGAAATTATTTGTAGCTAGGTTTTGTTTCTGTAAGAATTTGCATAGAATTATAGGTTGGTATTGATCAGAAGAGAAAGATAGCACATTAGAGGAGGAAAATGTAACAAGGTTACTAGAATTAGATAGCATTATACCAGGGATTTATAGCAACTTGTACAAGTCACCAAGTCATGGCGATGAATAAGGTAAATTAATGAGGATTATTTCATGATTTTCTTTATTATAAGGATGAAATTAACCAAAATATCTTCGAAGTTTGATAGCATGAGTTTGTTGGCTTATTTGATCCCTTGGTTAACTGATTCCCTTCTTTTGGTCATAATATATGAAAAAGTCACAGGTAAACTAGATAAATAGTAGGTGAGCAGGGAGGCATATTTCATTATGTCTACCTTAGAGAAGTCTGGGCTGGGTTTGTGGAATAAGTGAAGTGATAAACTTGTGTATAAACAAGTTGATTTGAGCCTTAATGTTCTAGAACATCTTGGTTTTGCAGGGATGAACTATTATATAAAGACATTGTTTTTGGATTCTGCAGTGTTGGTGGTTTTCCTACTAACTTTGATTGCAATTAATGCAAACACTGAATAGACAGATCCATAGATAGCCTGATAGATAGAAAAACTGAATAGACAGATCGATCAATAGATAGATATAGATCAATAGGTGAATGATAGATAATTCATAATATTTGCCATATCAAATACCATATAACAGAGACTTTCTGATAGAAAATAAATAAAACTTAGCAATTCTCAAAGGAAGAAATCAAGATGTCATTATGAAAAAATATATTTAAATATAATTTCATGCTCAGTAGGTGGACAATAGTATAAAATCAGACATTTCTGAATATTGTACTAAATATAGAGAAATAAGAGTTCCCAAACCATTTTGGTGAAGAATTTAGCAATCGATATCCAGTAAATATGAAAATATACATATCCTCAGATCCTGTGTTTTCATATTCTAATACTAGATTGTGTTATTATAATATTCATTTTAGTTGTAAAAAATTGAAAACAATCTAGATGTCTTTAATAGTAGTAATACATTGTGGTAATTCTGTGATTTAATATATGGAGGTTAAATAAGTAAATTGGAATTATAAACATAAATGGATAAACAACCCCCTCCTACTCTTTCCTCACCTCCCTCCCTTCTCTAGATGATAGCTAATTTGTTTCTTTCTAAATATTTCATCATCAAACATATATATTTAAAAAATCTGATTTGTCACAAATTTGTATTCAATAATTTTTAAATTTCAATTTACCTTATATGGGAGTATTACTGTGTTAAGTGCTATAGTAATACATTATCTCCAGGAATTTATAAAGTTCTATGAATTGCACATCATGTCTATTTTGCAAATGAGAAAACTAATATCAAAGTGGTTAGCAAAATGACCTGTTTGCGTAAGCAGTAAATGGAAAGGTAAAACTTAAGCCTAGTATGTCTGATTTAAAAGTCCACTCACTTAACCAAGTCCCAGTGTCATCTCCCACTAGTAATTGAATTATCAAAAATAAAGCCCTCTACTATAGTAAAATAGAACATTTCCACTTATCACATGTTGGAAATTTCTAGTGCCAAATTCTAAGATGAACAGTTTATGAAAGGAAAGGGATAAGAAGCGAAGAAACAATAAAACAAGGAGGCCAACTTTTACCAATGCAATAGTAAAGGCACAACCTTTCCACACTTTTGTCATTTCCTCTCAAAGAACATGTTGCTTAGTTCGTGCTTTCAAACTATTTCTGACATTCAGATTGACATTCAGAAATACTTGCATTTCACCAATGCACCCACACCTCAATCCCTTGTGCTCTTTCTGCCCTCAACCCTCTCCCACCCCTTCCCCACCAAGTGTCCCCTAGTTGTCCTTCTTTTTGTTTTGTTATTATTATTGTTGTTGTTGTTGCTATTCTTTTCCTTGGTCGCTTATTTGGGTCCCTTATATTCCTCCAGAGGGGTGGGGGAGCCATCGGTATTTGTCTTTTGCCTTATGACTTATTTAGCTGAGCAAAATCCCTTCCAGCTCCATCCATGTTTCTATGAATGAGTCTAGTTTATCTTTTTTGATTGCTGAATAGTATTCCATCGTGTATATGTACCATACTTCTTGATCCAATCATCTGTTTTGGGGCATTTAGGTTGTTTGCAGAGCTTACCTATTGTAAATAGTGCTTCAATAAACATAGGGAAATCCATGGGGACCACAATTGATGTCAAATATATAAAAATAAAGAAGAAGAAGAAAATTCTGTCCAATATCAGTTCAATAAAGAGGTCAATGTTTATTTATGGAGAAAAAAATACTTGCATTTGTGAACAAACTTTTTGCAATTTTGTTTGTAATTGGTAATAAACTTCAGAATGACACATATTCATAACATTTCCTCATACATAGTTCCACATTGTGTTAAGGTAAAAATCACTGCTTTATCTCTTTTCTTTGGTGACTTGGAAATTGTCATTTTTTAATTTTTGGTTTTTTTGATACAAGCCAATTTTTTTATTTACAAAATGAGAATACAAATTTTGGTGTACATGTTAGGTCAATAACTCTCAAATTTTACATGCTAACTATTAGAGGTTTGAGACAAAATGGGAGATGTCAAAGCAAAGTTAGTGGATTGTAGCCAACGTTAAAAAAGAAAACTAAAGGGAAAATTGAAAAAAATGTCCAAACATGTGACATGCCATAAGGGTACATAAGGGTATTGTTTCAGATATATGTGTCTGAAGCTCAATATAAAAGTTCCTTACTCTATAACGTGGTCAAACATTGAAAAGCCAGCATGGTAAGATTAACTAGATCTAATTGGAACATTTGGCTCTATTTCAATCAGGTAAAATCATAAGCATATCGTCAGACCAATGGACTACTATTCTTTGAAGATACTTAATCATTGACTCAAGAAATCTAATTAGGAAGCAAGTAGAGATATCTCATCTGTTCTAATTTCTGTTTCCTCCAAATGCCAAATAGAAACAGCTCTCAAATGGCTGTTCTAATTGCTGACAATGCAGTCATGTTTTTTCAGAAGCTTACATTTTTTTTATTAATTTTTCTGTTCAATATTAGTCTGTTGAATTAAGAAAAAGTAGTTAAGTCTACCATTTGGTATAATAATGGAAAATAAAATATTAAGAGGGTCTTTGTCATTTTTTGGTAGTTCATTTTGACTTCAAGTTCTTCTAGTGTTAAAACCATTAGAGTTAACATCTAAAATTCTCATAATAATTAGCACATTGACTACTTAAATCCAATAGATGTGGTGGAGTATAACTAGAATATAAGAAACATTTAAGGAAGGCCCTTCCCCTGAGCACTATGATTTTGTTAGGGAATCTGGGTATTTATTTATAAAACACTGGATGATTGTTAGTGTAAGGTAAGCTAAGAAAAATGCGTCTTCTTATGGTATCCTCTAAGAAAAAAGTTGCTGGCGGCCTTCCTGGTGGCAAAGCGGTTTGAGCGCAGCTCTGTGAAGCATTCGCTGCACAGCAGCGCAAGTTCCATCCCAGGCCAGTGAGGGGACCCACATGGCAGAGCAGACCGCTCCTGCCTTGCCCGCTGCTCCCCACAGCAGTGTATTTCAGTTGATCTGCCTGTTCTGCTCCCCACTCTGTCTCTGGTGAATCCTCTCAATTCCTGTGTCTCTGGCCTTTACCCCAGCTCTTGTATGCATAAATAAATAAATTACAAAAAAAAAAAAAGTCCTTTGGAAGCACATATTACATCATCCCCATTTTATAGGTAAGGAAACTGAACCCAGCATACATTTAGCAACCTACCTCAGGTTACCTAGAAAATGAGTTGAGAAGCAAGGATGCCTGCTTAGGAATCTCAACTGACTTGTCAAATCTTATCACAGGCTACATCTAGTAACAAAGCCAACCAATTACTCAAATCCTCTTTTCCATACTTCCTTTCTTAAACTCCTAAGCCCAGGCATCTAGGACAGAGTCCTAACACCCCCACTCCTTATCTCCCAGCTTTTCTCCATCCCTTTTCCTCAACTCTTTTCATTACCCAAGAGCTGGTTTTAGAGGGAAGAATACATTATAACTCTTACAAGGAAGAAGAGGCTCTTTAAAAATCTTCATGATGGTTTTGGTACAGGGGAAGGACTATGCAGTGTGGGTGAAAATTTTGTAATCTTTCCTCCTTCCTCCAGTGTAGCTTTGGCTGCTAAAACTTCAGGAGCGCTGTTGATAGCTAAAATCTTACCAAGTGGGAGAAGTTTGACTCTGACGCTATAAAACCTGAAGACAGAGAAACACTGGGGGCAAGTTGTCATAATATTTTTGTTATTATAATTGAAGAATTGTTGCCAGTAAAACAGACAACATAGGAGGTAGAGTGTTTTCCAATCTGTGCAATGTTCAGTACATTCACTGTTGCTCAATCATCACCTCCAGTTCCAAAATATTTTCACCACCTCCAAAGGGGCCCTTATACACATAAAGCAGTCATATTCCATTAGCCTTCCCCTGGGTACCTGGCAGTTACTAATCTGCTTTTTTTCTCTATGGACTTGCTTATTATGAGTGTTGCATGTAAAGGGAATCATAGATTCCTTTTGTACCGATTATTTTTCCTAAGCATAATGCCTTCCAGTTTCATCCACATGGTAGCATGTATCAAAACTTTTATTACTTCTGTTTGCTGAATAATATTCCATCATATGGGATATACCATGATTTGTTTTTCCATTCATCAGTTGATTGACATTTAGGTTATCATCTTTTGGCTACTGTGAACAATGATGCACTGAACATTTATATACGAATATCTATTTGAGTACCTGTTTTTCCTCCTTTTGACTATAAATTTAGTGGAATTTGTGGACCATTTGGTAATTTTTCAAGGTTTTATTTATTTATGCATACAAGAGTTGGGGTAAAGGCCAGAGTTGCAGGAGGTGAGAGGATTCTTCAGAAACAGAGTGGGGAGCAGAACAGGCAGATCTACTGAAACACACTGCTGAGGGGAGCAGTGGACAAGGCAGGAGAGGTCTGCCTCTCCATGTGGGTCCCCTCCCTGGCCGGGGATCTAACTCGAGCTACAGTGGTGGCGGAAGTCCCACAGTGCAGCACCTAACCCTTTGTATCTAACTTTTTGAGTTGGAAGTTTGGTAGTTACCAAATAGCTTTCTACAATGACTATTCCATTTTACAGTTTTATTACAATGTATGAGGGTTTCATACCTTCTCTGAAATTTTTTCCTTCTTTCTTAAAATAAGATTTGTTTTTGCTTTTGATTTTTAAAATTCTAGCCAGCTGCTCCAATGTATATGAAATGGTATCTCCCTGTCATTTTGATTTGCAGGTCCCTACTGTCCAGTGATGATTAGCACCTTTTCATGTGTTCATCATGCCTTCTTTTGAGAAATGTTATTCAGATCTTATATTTAACTTTTAAGCTCTCCCCATCTCTTTTTGCACAGAAGCCTCTCTGTTTCCATTTGCAGAAATGATGGTGATAATAGTAGCAACTTAATACCAGACTCAGTGCTAACCACTTTAAATACATGCTTATTTTAGATAAATTTTAGATAAATTTTATCTAGTTTTATCTCCATTTTAAAGATTAACAAACTGAGATCCTGAGAGATTAAGTTGAATATGAGTCACTGAAAGCTGAGAGATTGAGACTGATTTAAAGGCAGTTCTCTCTGATGTGATGCTCTTAACCTCTATTCCAGGGGTCTTCAGACTAATTCATATTCCTTATATACACTGCGAGAATATTGTTTTGGCTCTCTACCATCTTATACATCTTTAATAATAATTTAAGTGACTGAAAAGGATGTAATTTCCCACATATTGTAAATATTATCATTTAAAAATGTAATTGTTAGATTACGCTTTCAGATGTTTCCAAGGGACTCTAAATGCTGTAGTGATATGGAACCCAGAACCACTGATTTAAAAAATTCATGAACATTTCTTTTTTTTTTTTTTTGCTTGAAATTGTACTTTTATTACATTACTTCCTGGGAATGTTATCATAATATAACATTTTTTATGCTTGAAAGTCTTTTATTGATCATCCTGTCATAGTTTCTATCTCAAAAATATGAATATAAGTTAAAACTGAATTTTAAACAATTTCTTATACTATAAAGTGGTGTTAAACAGTCCTGCTTGAGTCGCTATTGTAACTATTAATAGTAGGAAGCTGATAAAGTCAACAAAAAGTAGAGATTTTGATAAATTATCATTAATATTTATAAATAAATTTGTATTGAAAATGCAATGGGATTTCATGGGATCTTGAGTAAGGGGAAATCTAGAAAAATTATTTTTCTAACTTGTTCCTTTGACAACTCAGGGAATTTTAACTATCACATAAAGAAACATAACAAATTTGTAGTAGGTGAAAGGGGAGCCTTTGTGTGAGGGAGTTGATTTGGAGGAGCAAATTTGAAAGAAGATGGAGAGGGAACTTTGCTGGTGTGCCACCCTCAGCACCCTAGGGGTATTCCACAATAAGTCAAGTTGAAAAAAAGAGCACATAGAGAAATAATGAATTTGGAAATGACAGTTGTAAAATGACTCATGCATCCTATTCTTTGGAGGGGCTGTGTATTTGCAGGGTTTTGAATACCATTATGTTGCACCATGTTAATAAGTAAGTGGCTCACTAGTAGACTATAGACAAAATAGCTACCCACTCCAGCTACTGTCTGCTAAATATTTTGTGCCTATGGGCTTGTTTAGTTATTGGAAGAACTCTGCAAGGTAGGGCTATGCTTGGCATGTATGTAGAGAGTAAATTGCATGGTAGAATTTTTTAAGTGGTTGAGAAAAATTGTCAACTCATTCTGTCATCTTTTTCCTTAATTCTTTATTAGGCTGGTGTCACCTAGAAACAACTCTATCTATTATGTAATTCTATTAAAATTACTCTCTTTTTTTCTAATTTATTTATTTATGCATACAAGAGCTGGGGTAAAGGCCAGAGATGCAGGAGTTGAGAGGATTCACCAGAGACAGAGTGGGGAGCAGAACAGGCAGATCAACTGAAATACACTGCTGTGGGGAGCAGCGGGCAAGGCAGGAGCGGTCTGCTCTGCCATGTGGGTCCCCTCACTGGCCTGGGATGGAACTTGCGCTGCTGTGCAGCGAATGCTTCACAGAGCTGCGCTCAAACCGCTTTGCCACCAGGAAGGCCGCCAGCAACTTTTTTCTTAGAGGATACCATAAGAAGAGGTCTGCTGTGCCATGCGGGTCCCCTCCTGGCTGGGGATGGAACTCGTGCTGCTGTGCAGCACATGCTTCACAGTTCGGCGCTCAACCCACTGCACATCCAGGGAGGCCCTTAAAATAATTCTTGTCTGATTTTCTTTTCCAAAATTTTATAATATATTGATTTTTTTAAACTTGCAAGGTCAACAAAGAACTCAACTTAATAATTATGAGGATAATTGTTTTAATAGAGTAGATATTTTGTGTCTACCATCCACCTTTGGCCATGGATTACTCCTTGAACAGTATCAATGCAAAGATGGATAAAACCTCACCCTGATTTTAAAACGTGCATAGCTGGGAACCCCTATTTTAGACTTTTCTAAATTACAAAATTGTGATTCAGATTTTGTTTTTTTTGTTGTTGTTGTTGTTGTTTTTTAAAGATTTATTTATACATACAAGAGCTGGGGTACAGACCAGAGTCTAAGGCGGTGAGAGGATTCACCAGAGACAGAGTGGGGAGCAGAACAGGCAGACTGGCTGAAACACACTGCTGAGAGGAGCAGCGGGCAAGGCAGGAGCGGTCTGCTATGCTATGTGGGTCCCCTCCCTGGCCGGCAGCAGGGATCGAACTCGTTCTGTGGTTTGCTTCATAGTGCTTGCTTAACCCACTGCACCACCAGGGAGGCCCTGTGATTCATATTTTGTATAGGAGAGATAATGGTCTGGAGCAAGGATTGGGTGGAGAGTGTGGAAATGACTGTGCAAAAGCATTTTCTGTTTTTAATGTGAGGTAATTGTAACATCAAACTGCTAAACTATAAGATAGTTTCAAATATGACAGGGTCAAGAATTCAGATTTAAAAAAATATAAGATTGACAATATAATTTATTCATGAATGATAAGGTAATGTTAGGTTTCGCTATCATTCTATAAATAGAGTAATAAAAGCACAGACCAACCCCTTTCACTTACCCTGTAAGTAACTTCATGGTCAGATTTATCTGGTGTACTGAGCAGAAAGCCATTTTCTATCACATAATAAAAATATTTGGAAAACCACTAGAGCAGTAAGAGTTATAGAACTCTTAAAACTGTATTTTTTTTATTCCATTATTAGAATAGAAAGTATTTGGAAATGTTTTAGTTTATGGCTGTGTATCCTTTTGAGATTTCTAATTGACTGCCCCAACCCCATTTCTTTAGGACTAAAGTACAGTGAAAAGAGAGTGATAATAAGGAAAAGTCAAAAGGAAAACTTTAAAAGGAGTTCTCTACTTGTGGATACTGGTATTTCTTTGGGTGATTCGTTAGTGAACAAAAAGTGTTAAAGTAAATAGAATGACAGTGTTCATAGAAAAATAGTATTTGAATGATTTCTTCCAAAAATCTTAAGTGAACTTTGTAAAGGGAGTAAACAAATAGAAAATGAGCCCCTATCTTGATAGGGAAAACTTTAAAAAAATCTTTTAATTTTTTTAAAGGTTTCTTGTTTAGACACTGATGGCATTTCTTTCTCCTTTCTCCTGCTCTTTGCCTTTTAAAAACCTTCATTACTTACTAGAAGCTTTACTACAAGAGAGACAGGTTTAAAACATCAAGGTGATGAAACCAACTTTTCTATTTTTTAGCACATTTCAGGAAAAGATATGAAAAGGTAAAGCATGAGAGTTAAAAGTAGTAGATTTCAATTATCTAAATTGTCTGGGCACTCCTTATTGAGATGATGTAAATGTAGTGATGGCTTATTTCAGTATTCAGCAGTAAGTCTGCAAAAGTTCAGAAAAAATGTGAGGCACATTCATGAGCTAGGAGCTCTCTCTCTTCTTGCACTCTCTCTCTCTTTCTCACTCTCACACACACACACACAGACATACTCAACATCAGTTTTTATTTGGGAAAAATCCACTTAGTGACGTTACCTTGAAAGAAGGATAATCACTGGCAGACAAATTGGTCCATCTTGGGACCAGTTTTACAAGATAAGTGAATACTTGTTTCTTTGAATCCAAGAACTGTGCTGTAACCTGACAAATCCTAGGCACAGTGTATCAAACAGCCACAACAGGTTCCTTAGAGAGCTCACAAATGACATTTCTTTACATGCAACTTGATAAGTGTAATTCCCAATCTCCAACTTTTCCTGTATTGCTTCGTATCTAATCTAATTCTTTTTTCAAGAATTGTTTTATGCCTCTTAATGTATTGTTGGGAATTTGCTTTTAGGCTCTTGGGTAGCAGGGGGGAAATGAATTGCAATCTAGTGGAATCTTGACAATATAACCATTACTTTGTGACTGCTACAGCCAACAAGGAAAGTAAAGAGGAAGAGAGCAGTGTTTGATTCTGGTAAATTGTTTCTATCACAGTTTTGCTTTTGTAGAATAAGTGCATTACATGAAATAGCTGTTTAAGTATACTCTGTTACTCTCTTCACTCAATGAAAAGCAGGAGTAAATAATTCAAGTTTGGAAGAATTTGAGATCTCTGTGAGCATGGTTTACAAGAAGAGACAACTATTAATTTGCAAATAATGATTGATATTTAATGATTTAATATTTTAAAAATTATACTTCCCAGGCAAAAATAATGAAATGGATCTCTGTCATTAGGAGAAACACTGAACTTCAACTCTTACTGTGGGAAAATTGCTGCTTTCACATTTCTAGGATCAGAGAAACTACTGACAAAAAATTAATTTCAGTTTTTGAAACAATAACTGTGTGGTTGTTAAGTCTTAGTAATGGGCATATTATATAGAAGCATGGGTAGTTACAGTTCAATGAAAAGAAAATAATCTTTCCATAAACACACAGTCCAATGAATATTATAAAATGTTTTATTATTTGCCTTATCAAGTCACTTTGTAGTTCTGATAGGTTAAACCATGACTGGACAATTTAAAGTCTGCTTACTTTCTCTTCTACTTCCTCCTTACTTTCCCCAGCATTACAATTAATCTCTGGTCCTCTACCCTTACCCATAAGTCCTATATCTAGTGGTGGACATTAGTCACAACTCCATAATGGAAGTGCTACAGCAGACAATTACTCCTTGTAGGGGAAAGTCTGAATCTGTCCAGTTATGAAAGAGAAATAACTAGAAAATATTTAGAGTTTTCTTGTTAATATCGTTGACCTCTTAGTGCATTATGCCTTGTTAACATATAAAGGTATTTTCTGATTTATCAGTTGGAAGGGCAAAGAAAGAAAGTGGGCATATGAATTAAAAGCTTGTTTGCCATGTCACCGATATACAAAGTAACATTTTGAATATTTATTTAGCACTATGTTGTAAACCTGACTGCTATTTTAAAATGTATTTTAAAATTTACACACATTAAAAGGAAGCATTTACAAAAATACTTTAAACAATAAAAGTTCAAGATGAATACAGGACTAACATTAGCATCATTTGAGTTAAACTATTTAAATTTTTGTTGAAAAAGTATGAGTGGTTTAAAGATCTCATATATGTCCCAAATTATTACTGTCCCAGTAATAATAATACTGAAAACTAATATTATTGACTAGTTACTTTGTGCAAGGCACTGGTTTTTTGTTTGTTTTTTTTTTTTAAAGCTCTATTTATAATTATGCATACAAGAGCTGGGGTACAGGTCAGAGGCACGGAAGGTGAGAGGATTCACCAGAGACAGAGTAAGGTGAGAGGATTCACCAGAGACAGAGTGGAGAGCAGAGCAGGCAGATCAACTGAAATACACTACTGAGGGGCGCAGTGGGAGAGGCAGGAGAGGTCTGCTGTGCCATATGGGTCCCCTTCCTGGCCGGGGATCGAACTTTCGTTGCTGTACGGCAGATTCTACACAGTGTGGTCCTCAACCCACTGTGCCACCAGGGAGACCACAGGCACTGTTTCATAATCGTTACAGATTTTGTTTCAAAATGCTAAAATAAATAAATGGGCATTATGCTGAAACACTGGAGTTGGGATGCTTTCATGTGGCATGTGTTTTTCTGGTGGTTTCTGAGATAAGAACCTTTGCTCCATGGGGCAAAGATCAGTTTGTGAAACTTCTGATCTATCCTTGTGGTTAATGAATTTCTTGACTGCATTCAAGAGAAAGACATCCTGGTAATAGCATTCAATGCTCAGGCTTATCTTTTAAATTCTTGAAAACATTGTTATCCCATAGATGAAGCTAATTTTTTTACTGTGACTACTCCAACTGGTAATTCATTAATTCCATGACCTGTAGAGGAATGTGGCAGATTCTACCCTGGAATGCATGTCTATGCTAGTTTTATCGTACTTTGCATGGGGTCCTGGACTGTATTTCCTTACTCATAACTGATTTTCAGGATACATGTGTCTTTAGAATGTAGACTGAACACACAGTTCTGGTATCTATGATTTGCCTAGTCCTAATAGCAGGAAAACTGTTTCTGGAGTATCTAAAGCTCTTTTATATTACAAGATTTTAACCTGAAAATTCTAATATATACATGGGGCCTCCCTGATGGTGAAAGGGGTTAAGATACAGCACTATGAAACTGCAGCCACTGCAGCACGAGTTCGATCCTGGGCCAGGGAGCTGACCCGCATGGTGAAGCAGACCTCTCCTTTCTCATCCACTGCTCTCCTCAGCAGTGTATTTCAATGGATCCTCCTGTTCTGCTCCCCACTCTGACTCTGGTGAATCCTCTCAACTCCTGTATCTCTGGCCTGTACCCTATTTCTTATATGCATAAAAAAATATCTTTTTTTAAAAAAGAGAAAATTCTAACATATAAAGAGAACAAATGGTAAAAGAGTTTCTTCAGAATATCAAAACAAGGATTTTTCTTGTATCAGATTTCTATATGATGTATCCATTGCCCCTGAAAGCAGGGATTATCTAGAGGTAAGGTAAAATGACCAGAGTGCCTTTGTCATTTTTCTTAAACCTTTAGACAGCCAATAAAATGACAGGATTAGTGTAGTATGCATCTAATGGAAGGGAAGGTGGATTTGCAATTAAACTGAAAAGAATGGGAGGTTTATTTTTTGTTGTTGCACTTAAATTTTTCTCAAAGATAGCTAGCAATTAAATATTTTGGTAAGCAGATACTTTTTACTCTCCTGTGAGGGATAGTTCAAAAGTCTCCACACTCAGTTATTTAAACAGTAAACTCATACTATTACTCACTTTAATCATCTCAGAAACAAAGACATAAAACAATAGCATTAAAATTGAAAACCAGTTTTTTCTCATCACTTAAATCATGCTGTGCTGATTGGATACTTTAGATCACCTCTTAAATTTAAACTTGCTCAAACCTTAAAAGATATCTGTTGGGTCAACCACCTTCTCCCTCAGAAAAATTCCTATTTCCAGAAGAATGCCATGTACTGATTAACTTAAATGTATGTTATCAAAAACAATCATAATGCAATGTAATACTAGGATTGTATTTTCTAGTCTTTTTCCTCCAAAGATCCATTTATCTATGCATACAAGAACTGGGGTACAGGCCAGAGGTGTGAGGGATAAGAGGACTAACCAGAGACAGAGTGGGGAACAGAATACACAGATCTACTGAAATACACTGCTGAAAGGAGGTGCAGGCGAGGCAGGAGAGGTTCCCCCACTCCATGTGGGTCACCTCCCTGGCTGAGGATTCAACTTGTGCTGCTGCAGTTTCACAGTATTATGACCCAACCCCCTACGCCACCAAGGAGGCTGGGTATTTCCTAGTCTGAGGCCATCTCAGGAGCAGGGGATACCATCACTTTTAGCCAAACACACACAACGAATGTGGACTAGATTGGGCAATGTTGGTAGATCATAATATTCAGTATATCTGCATTTTAAGTGTTGGCTGTTTATTACTGATTAATTTTTTTCATCTGCTGCCTCATATTTTTGGTCAAGGAAAGCATATGGTGGAAAGATTAGGGGTTCTAAATAGAGATGTTAGTCTGCTTTCTTTTATTGTTAGAGACAGTTCTCTCTGGAGATCCTTTGTTCCACACTACTTCTTTAAGGAAATTTATATGCAATTATAAGCCAGAAGGAAAAAGACAAATACTGGGTGTTTATTCTTATGGAGAATGTAGAAAAACAAAGCAAAGAGTCAGAGAAAACCAAGCCAGTCACAAACCCTAGAAACCTGGTAGAAATCCCCATACCAAAGGGAAGGGGGAGTAAGAGGGAGTTGGTGTGCAGTGGAAGACATTGGAGGACCGTGGGTACCTTAGAGCTTAGTTTGGTGTAGTTACATACATCCGAAGGTTGTGATCCTATACCTGATTTACATACAGTATTCTAAACCAATTAATTAAAAAATATTTATATACAAACAACATTGAAAAATATAATATCTCCTTCTGTGGCAAAGGTAGGCAGGTTTATTATCCATTATCAAAGATTTCTGTTCCCCAAGTGTGAAGTTCCAGTCTCTTAAGAGATACTATGGCTCTAGATCTCACCTGGCCCACTTTGCATTGCTCTGTGAAACTGAAGCTTGGGGAACTGGCACAAATGTTGATATTCTGGCTACTGCTATTGTTATAGCAGAATGTTCTTTGTCTCTGATCCAGGAGTCTCTTATCTTCTACCAGTATCTATGAACTTGTGGCAGACTAAACTGTTAATGTGCGAGTCAGAAACATTCCGGACTCCTTTATAGTTCTTGACAGTCAATAATGGTGTAAATATGAAACACTGACAAATACTCTATCTTTAAAATTTCTTGAAATAGGGAAATATTTCATATTTCTCCTACCTGCTGTTGGGACTGCTACATGGTAGCCATGAAAAGATCAGATTTGCTGTATTTTCCTGAATTTTCATTATTTCCAGACTGCTACAACAGGCAAAACTCATTCTCAACTCTTGCAGAATGAATTCCAAATCCAATTCTCCTTCCAGTACATCCATACCACATCTATGCTATCATTTCATTCTTTGACTTGAAGAATTAGGCAAAAATAAATTTTGCAGACAATTTCACTCACATCTAGACTCTTACAAAGCAAACGCTAGCCAGCAAGAGGACTCTAGGCTTGCTCTAGGTAGTACTTTATATTTTATTTTAAAAAATTCTTTCAGTACTTACTATTTTAGCAATGGAAGCACTTTGGGGCCCACTTTCTGTTTCAGTAGTACCTGCCTTGCTTTGGATATTAACAGTGCTCAGCATAATTTTAGAAGTCTATTTTAGAAGCAACTGGCCTGGGGTTTGATTTGTACCTGAATTGAACTACTTAGGCTTATTTATAGTTTTGAATGACTGATCTTTAATACTCTAATGCTATACAGTTGGTTTATGTAGTTAAAAATTACTGTGACCATTCTTTCTCAATTAATAAAGATTAATTAGATTTGTCTTGCTTACACTGCAATTCTCATTTGCATAGAACAAAAGTGAGACAGTTTCTCTTTAGGGTCTTAGATGTCAGTTTCTGGACTCGTCCTCAGTTTCATAAACTGAACATTTTACCTGAAGCAAACTTCCTTTTGGATCCCTGGTAACTGCTTGCTCATTCAGTTCTGTTGTTTCAAAATTCAACTTTCAGGAGAATTTACACAAGTGTAAATTATTAATAATGTTTAATATTATCATATTACATCTCCTCACACTCTGCACCCCACTCCTTAGCCATAAGCATGACTTTTTAGTGAAAAAAACACAAAGTATAAATATAAGAAAGCTAAGATGGGGACTTGCAGAGGTTGGGGGATATGCCTAGTATCCAGAAACCATACCATGTAACCTCTACTTTTACCTCCTAAACATAATACAGGTGACATAAAATAGTCTCCTGCTAAGTAGATACACATATAAATAGGAAAAGTCTGGCTTTAAATGCTTCCTGATTACTATTGGAACTAAGGGCAATTTTGCTTCTCATTTTAAGTGCTTTATAGGTCACTGAAAACCTTTCCTACCAATTTACTGAGTAACCTTTCTGTAATAAGATCTCACCTTGTCTCAATTTTTCCTTCTATAAAATGAAAATACTACTAGCCGCTCCTATTTATAGGATAATCAAGATAAAAAAGCTTTGGATAGGAATGAAGTACAATCTTTCAGCTGTGGTTCTCTTCTAGGGTAAACGAGCACTTCTTGTGTGAAAAATAGGAAAAAGAGTTTTTCCCTCAGTTTGTGCTACATTATCGTTTATGGTGCCTGAATATTAGGCAGGCTTGCCACTTCTGAGTTTCTTCACAGGAAACTACATTCCTATCTGGAAGGCCAGCCCACATACTTACTCTTGGAAATACTTACTCTTGGAACTGATAATTCAGCTTTTGATAACTTCATAGCTAACCTGTTCCATCATGTATTTTAAGACTCAGTGTATAGTACAGTGCAGTTATTGGCAAAGATCAACAACTAATGTGAAATGAACCATCAATTATCAGGTGACTTGAAGTCACTGTGGAGGGGCTGCAGAATTTAAATGGTTAGGCCACAGTCTCTGAGTCTGACTGTTGATCACCTTCAAGGTATCCACTTGCTGTGTTTTCTTGAGCAACTCATTTAGTCACTCTGTGCCCAAGTTCCACCCTCTATAAATTGAGAATGAGAACAATGATTTGACAGAATTGCCTGAGGGTTAAAAGAGTTACCATAGAAGAACTCAGTACACAGCACAATATAAGTGTGTTTGAAATAGTAGTAATTGAAGAGGGGAAGGGTTGAGGGCAGATGGGAGCACGGGGGACTGAGCTGATGGTGCACTGGTGTTACGGTGATGGGGAGTACATGAGGATTACAATTGATGTCAAATATATGTAAATTTAAAAAAAATTATATTTAAAAAAAATTCCTCAAAAAAAATAGTAGTAATTGAAAGATAATAAAATAACCATAGAACAACCTAATAACTATAGAACAACCACTAATCACCATAGAAAAGAGAAGGAGGTTTTCACTATGAACTATATTCCCAAAGAAGCAGTTATAAGATCAGATATAAAAAATAACACTAGTAAGTCAACATTTACCGATCCTTATAATGAGCCATAGCCAGCCCACTGTTCTTTGAGTTCACAAGAAGAAAGAATATTTATATCAGTGACATTTACTCTATTGTTTTTCTGCATGTAGTAAAAATTAAAACATCTTATGTTTTAAACTTGTTGATAATTCTCACAATACTCTTGTATCTTTTATCTGAATGTGATCATACTGCATTTTACATGCCCTTTATTGTGCCACATGGACTACAGATGCCCAGTAAATCTATAGATGTTCATGGCCACTCATGGCAGAAATGAAATATTTAACTACAAAAATATCTTGTATTTAGGAAGCTACTTGCTGACATCTCTTCCTCTGATATTTAGAGAGCATGCAAAATGATTTATGCACAGGAACTTGAAGGAAATGCTCCCATAGTGACTTTTGAAATATTTTGAGAATACTGCTAATACATATTTTAAAAGTGCTTTCTACTGGGAAGCTTTCAATTTTTTTTATCATGTAAAAGCAGAGTGGGCAAACTAATTCTCTGGAGGAACTCCTTAGTTCATCTCATCAAAAACAACAAGAGGACATGGGTGTCTGTTTTTTATAATAAAGTGGACAATATGTGATGTGTATTAATTATGGTTATTAATTTAACTTTTGTTAAAGGAAAGATTAATTATAATGCTTTTCTTGTAAGACCCCCGTTCATTACATTCAACTAACACTAAACATTACATTGTAGAAAATTATTTTGGTTTAATCATAGCAATTATTAAAGGAAGTTAAGCATATTTTTAAATTTATATAATGATTTTCCTTTTTGTAAGAAAACCCAATATATGAAAAAGATGATCCAGAGGGTGACAGTTGTATTCCAAGTCACTTTTTACATTCAAAAGGGTTTATTTAAAAAGTAATCTCCCTATTACATATTAGTATTAATATTACATATCTAACCTTAAGTGTTAGATTTATAAGTCAATGGGAAATTCTGACTTGTAAAAACTCAATTTGCATGTTACTTTTATGGAATAGAATAAAGAACATTTATTCCATGGGTCTTTATTTTTTAATTTTTTTTTCATGTACCTTAAAGTCTAAGGTACAGAAGCTATTTAGGATGTGTTGAAAAATTTAGATTTATTGGGGGAAAATAGATGTGTTTGGTAGGTAGTACTTCCAGTCACAATTATTATTATAGTATTAAACATTTATATGAAAGTCAGTATCCACTTATATGTATTTTGCACACTTTAGAAGATGTATTTATTTTTTGTATATTGAAGTGAGCTAATGTCAACATTTGGTGAAATTATTAATAGATATTTTAACAGATTACATGGTGAAAATAATTTCTCTCCTAGCTTATAGAGGTCTCAACCAAAAACAGATTGTATTTCGAGAATATACAAAAGCATGTAACACATAAAAACAATTTTTGTTTCTTGTATATACTAGTAGGTTGGCCCAAATTCAAATATGTAAAATTTAGAGTTGATTTTATTAAAACTGTAAGAATTAGAACCCAACACATCATAGTGAACATTATTAAGTATAACTAAATTAACATTATTAAGTATAGCAGAGGACTGGAAAAGTTAAACTCCGCTTTATCAAGTGACAGTTGACTATATTTCATGTTGTGAAATATTTTTTCTTGAGCTTCATTCTGGACTAGTATAGAACTCCTCTTATAAGTTTGCTTTTGCAGAAATTCTAATCGACATACTTAAACAAGGAAAGTAGTACTATATGTCTGAAAAAGCGTATTAGAAACCAGTATTATTTTGCTTTTTATATATGTCCTGATAGCAACTTGTTCTCTCTTGAGACATACATATATATGCTGTCATCACCATACTTTTATGACCTCAAAGAAGAATACAAGTTCTTAAAATAGGATGATAAACCTGTTTCCATGCAAAAACTGAATGTCTAGTCTGGAAGCTAAAAATAAAATTTGTAAGTAGGATTTTATCCATTATCATTTTGTTTTTCATATTTTTCTACAGAATAGATACAATACACATCAGACCTAAAAGTCATTAATTATTATATGATCAATTTCATTTGCTAATTTTGTTGAATTCTTAAGAAAATAAGTTAAAAGAAAACATAAGATTTGATTCCAATTTGATTCCAAACAATTGCCCCACAATTTAGTTAAAATATTTTCAGAAAAATTTCAAAGCATTCTAGATTGTTCTCTAGAATGTATTTCCCTACCTACTCTTAAAGTGTCACTTTATTACTTAATTATAATTGGATCATATTTATACTATATAAAATAGAATATGACTTGAAAAGTAGAATGAAAAATGGAATTGCTACTTTGGTAATAATTAAGCTGTCCAAAATACTGCACTAAAACATGATTAAAAATTAGAAAAATTAGGACCTCCCTGGTGGCATAGGGGTTAAAGTCTCAGAGCTATCAAGCTATGGCTGACCACTGCATCATGAGGCCAGGCATCTAACCCACATGGCGCAGCAGACCTCTACTGTCTCATCCCCTGCTCCCCTCAGCAGTTTATTTCAGTAGATCTGCCTCTTCTGCTCCCCGACTGTCACTGGTCAATCCTCTCTCCACCATACCTCTGGCCTATATCTCAGTTCTTATATGCATAAATAAATAAAAATAAATCTTTTAAAAAATTAGAAAACTAAACAGTAGAAACATTGTCTATTTGCATCTTAGGAGTAAGGCCAATATTATAAGTGGGGTTACACATATCCTAGATAGATTATTCTTTCTAACTGGAATTGATTATTATGAGATAGTTTTGTGTGTACTGTTATAGATTTTATCACTTTTCCCGAGTCTCATGAGTTGCATAGTGTCTTTCCTCAGAGGAAAATATTTGTTTACTTGTTATATGATTTGATCATATAACTTTGGCCAATAAAGTGAATATAAATGATATATGCCACATCCAAACAAATATTTAAAAGCCATAATGTGTTTTGGTTCTTACTCTCATTTTCCTCTGTCAAAAGAAGAACATATTGCAGATGGAGGTGGCGCTTTCCATTTAGATCCTTGAATGTGGATGATACATGGAAAGGAACAGAGTTGCAATCAACCCACATAAGCAAACTCTTGTGTTTATTTTGGAATGAGTCCAAAACATTCTGCAGCAAAACAAAATTGTAATTTTCTATTTCTATATGCAGAATTTTAAATATTGTGAATGTCAGTCCATAAGATGACTTCTACTGACAGTGGTTCTTGTCTCCTGGTATTTATTCACTATGTATCTCCTTTTATGCCAAATAGGACTGATATGTGTAACCTAGAGGACATGGCAGAAAGGAACAAATATGACTTCTAAGATTCAGTTTTAAAAGACATTACTACTTCCATTTTGCTCATCCATAGCTTTCTTGTTATGAGGGGAAGCCAGATGCCATGTTTTGACAATCAGGCAACCCTATGTGAAAATGAACAGAGGCACCCTGACAATAGCCAGCATCTGCTTGTCTATCATGATGTAAGTCATCTTGGAAGTTCATTTTCCAATCCAGGCCAGCATCTTCACTACAATCTTATGAGAGATCTTGAGACCCTACCATCCAGATATACTGCTACCTAACCCACCAGATTTTTGATGCACAAAAACTGAGAATGCATTCTACTTTTTTATTACACATTATTAATTTTGAATATAATTTGTTGCATGGCAGCAAATAACAAATAAAAATGGTGTCTCAAGATACTTCCACTTTGGAGTGTGTAGCAGTACTTCCAAATATATCAAGTGCTTCAGCCAAAAACAAGCTTAATATAATACAGAAGACATCTGCTTAAAGACATTGGAGAGCTGCTAAAGCAACCGAGATTAGAAATGCCAAGATTCCAGAGAGGAGTGGCAAATGAGTAATCCTATTCAGCCAGTATTTCCCTACAGAAATTTGCTGATTCTGGGCATAGAGTAAATGTCTGAAAAATGAATCTTTTTTAGACTAAGAAGCCCAAGAAACTTGGAAAGATTTTGGTAGTGTTCCAGTTGGAGAAAGATTGGAAAGGCCAGAATCCTAGTCAGCAGGGAGGACATGAGTGCTGAGTTTGACTATAGCCAATTTTCTCTCAAGACATTTGTCCAGTTCTTAAGTTGTGTGGGGCAGTAGGCTAAGTAGCTAAACAGAAATTTTCTGCAAAGCAAAATGGAATTTTTGGAGTTTGTGGAAGAAAGAGATTAGAAGTCAGTACCTGTGATGGGAGGATCCTGACAGATAACTAGACGGTTGGCGATCCTGGAGGGCTAGGCTTTAAGAGTTGAAACAAACCAAAAAGAGGGGGGAAACTTGCCAGAATTTCCAGACATATTCAGTTCATTTGATCTTTGAATTGGATAATCTATTGGACCCCCTATACCACCATCACCAACATGAACTTGTTGCCTCTATCCTCCCTATCCCCTTTCTCTCTGGTAACCACAGTTCTGTTGTCAAAATCTAAGTTGGTTTTTGTTTTTGTCCATTTTCTTTATCTTTCATTGAGGTAACAATAATTTACAACACTTTTGATTTCAGGTATACAGTTTCTTACCTCGATAACTATATATATCACCCCACACCCACCACCAAATATATCCACTACCACTAATAAATGGGCTCTTTTTTTTTTTTTTCAAAGATTTATTTATCCATGCATACAACTGGGATATAGGCCAGAGGTGCAGGGGGTGAGAGAATCCACCATACAGAGTGGGGAACAGAACAGGCAGATCCAGATGGACCAAAATACACTACTGAGGGGAGCAGCGTGCGAGGCAGGAGAGGTCTGCCTGAGCCATATGGGCCACCTCCCCAGCCGGTAGCAGGGATCAAACTCGTGCTGCAGTGGCTATGGTTTGCTCCATAGTGTATTGCTCAACCCACTGTACCACCAGGGAGGGCTCAGTGGGCCCTTTCTACTTGTCTCATCCCCCCTTCTTTATCTCTGGTAACCACCTTTCTGAGTGTCCTCTTCAATTTCTTTTAACAGTGTCTTAAGGTTTCACTTCCTTAGTTAAATTTATTCCTAAGTATTCTTTTTACTGAGGTCATAAATATTTTTTTAAAAATCATTTCTCTCTGTGCTAAATTAATTGTGTATAGAAATGCAACATTTCTTGTATATTGACTTTAGTCAACAGCTTTCCTCTACTAATTATTTCTAAAATTTTTTTGTTATTGTCTTTAGGGTTTTCTATATATAATACATTGAAATCTGCATATAGTGACAGCTTTCCATCTTCCTTTACAATTTAAATTCTTTTTATTTAAGCCATCTATGTTTAGAATTTCTAGTAATTGGATTTCATATGGACTAGATAAGAATGTTCAATCAAGTATTGAAGTGATTAAGATTAACAGAAAATTTCGAAGCTTAAATTGAGATAAATTCTTGAATATTGAGCCATTCAATTTTACTACTAGAACTTTAATATCCTATGAAAGATAAGGATACCACTAGTAATAAACATAGATTATTAATGTACTCCTACCTCTGATGCATGCAAGGTACTTTTAATTCTCTTACATTTTCATAATATGTTCAAGTTTCATTTTGCAATCACAGATGAAAGGATATTACAAGTACCTGCTAGTAGATCAAATTTTCATATAAATCATCAATAATATAATAGAGCTTTCAGATGTTCTTTTCTTTTTGGTGAGATTTAAAACTTTTTAAGCCAATTTGATTTTTTTGAGAAGTTACTGTGTGTCAAATAGTGAGTAAACCCCAATAAATAGTTAAACTCGTAACTTCTTTCAAATAGTTTACACTCTAATTAGTGGGGAAAGAGATGGGACTATATCAAATCACAAATATACAGGTATACATTGAATTCATTGAAAGTGAATTTTCTATTTTTTTTAATCAACTTGATCTGACAAAAGTGAGTTCAAAATAATCAGACACTTCCTTTATGAGAAAATTACTGTAGGCTTGTCAGGTCTACATTTTGTTTTGACTTAGTCTAGTATTTATCTTCTTGAAGTGTCATGTTTCATTCTGTGTCACATAATTTATCTCTAGGGACATCTGTTATATGTGTGTATAAGTCTTTGAAAACATTAATTTGACAAAAGCTTTTGAAAATAGCTAAAAGAGCAATGAGCCTATAGATCATGGTCACCTAGAGATTTGGTAAGAAATGGCCCTTTATCTTCCTCAAGTATCTCATGGGTTGGGAGTGTTTTCCTGTTAGAAAGTAAAGTAGTAGTTTTATTTTTGTTTCAGGTATTTTCAGGAATCTATTAGCATTTCCAAATGGGGAATTTCTCCATTCAACTTAAATAAGTGGCAGGATGCCCTTATGGGTGAAAGGACCATTGTTTGTGCCCAAACAACTGAAAGGTGGTTTAGAGAAAGCATACAGCCTTCTTCGAACTTTAGCAATGATTGGAATTTCCACTTTAGCAGAGATGCCACACATTTAAATTTTGTAGCAGTCCTGATTTGTATTTTTTAAAAATCGCATCCATTTGTTTATTAAGTGTGAAAAATTGGGGCTCTTGGAGTTATGTCTTAATTTCTTTTCCTAATACAGACTTACTAACCAGTGGCAGCAGTTCCATCATGAGGTACTCAGAATTCATAGATGCAGTGTGGTGATGGTCTATTTCTGCAGCTTTAGCCAGATCACCATCCTGACTGTCTACATTTCACATCTGCCCACTCTGTTTATACTATGAGAAAAGCTCCGTCACCCTGCTCAGAACACACATACTAAATGTGAAGTTATGGATATTCACGGAAAGCACTAGGAGGGTATGTAGTATTTCTTTGTCATTTGAGACAAAAGATTTGACATTTCCCATCAGATAGCATTGACTCAGGTGTTTTGGTTTTTTTTTTTTTTAATAATGTGATATGAAGGCAACAGTGAAAGCTAGTGGGTGAGAAATCAAGTTTTACAAATACACAATTAATAAAGAATTTAGACCTGTCAAAACGCCTTTCAAACTTCCTCATATCCTGTTTCCTAAGTTATGATCAGGTGGAGAGAATCAGGTGGAGAGAAATACTCTGTTGGCCATTGCTTGTAGTGGGGTGCACGTAATCAGGACCTGGAGATTTGTATCCTCCCTTTATGTTACAGTGCAGCATTTGTATAATTTATTTCTTCATCCATATTTCATCATTATTAATCATCATAAATAAGTAAGTTGCATCTTTTAATGACATAGGGGTTGAAGAAATAGACTGTGTCAGTGTGTGACAGTGCTGCACAGTCATCATTAGGGGGATTTATTATTTTGGAAAAAAGCAAGTTAAAAGACTCAGCTCAGTAGTCCAAAGTGCAATTTAGGGTTTATTGTGCAAAAACCTAAAGTGGAAACAGTTCTTCTGAAACTGTTTAACATACATGTAATTCAAACAACCTTCTTTACAAGGTCTTCAGTGCATTCATGCTGGTACAACAAAGTTCTCTGCCCAAGTTATTCCTTTCAAGACTCATAGTGTAAGCACCACGTGAATACCTTGACCATAGGAACTCACTGAAGCAGCAAACACTGAGCTCAGTATCTCTCCTTCAAATAACAGGATTCTGGGGAAACCTCCTTTTGCTCCCTTTAGAGGCAATTAATGGTTTTGAATACACCTGGAGATTATTAATTCCGGGAGCAACCTCAAAGTGGCAGGTCACATTTCACTTTGGTCTGGTAAGAAACCAAATAAAAAAGGGAATTTAAAAATGTAGGGAATTTTTATTTTAACGTGTTTTTTTGCCTGCAAACTGTTTTAGCTTCCTTTGGCAAAAAATAAAAATTTCCAGTCTAGAGAACTTCAATGTATCACATGAATATTACATTTTTACCTCAATTTAACTGTTTCAAACAGAAGGAGAAAAAAAAAAAAAACTTAAAGAAGAGCCTGTGCCAGGCAGGGTGGTTTGGTTCTCCGTAGTTACCTGGAGAGATGGCCACCGTGGAAAGAGGGCCAGAGCACATCAAGGGATGCGTTCTTTTCAAGGCTACTGTATGATCACTGACTCATAATCCCACCAGCTCAGCATGGTTTCAGGTACTTTTGATTTCTGGTTTGGGTCATAATTGAAGAACGGACAGAATATATCATCAGTTTTGTAAGGTGACTTCAAACTCTTCAAAAAAATGGTTCTCTCACTTAAAATTTAAATACATATTTCTTACTGCACTGTATAATAGGGTTTACTCTAAATCAATGCTCTCAGCCCTGGCTCAACATTTAGAATCCCTAAGGGAGCTTTTAAAACAGTGGGAATGTCCAATCCTGCCTACTACCAGATTTTAATTGATCTGAGGTGAGACTCAAACATTTTTAAAAGCTTTTTGGATGATTTTAATGTGCAGTTGGGATTGAGAACAACTGCTCTAAATACTTAGGATAAGTTTGGATATTATCTTAATTATTTTTCTAAGTATATTTCATGTTTTATGAGACTGGGGTAGGGCATTCACTGATATATTGCAATATCTTGAATCTTCATTTGGGAAATTTTGAGGGACTGATTTTTTTTTTCTCTCCCGTCCTTTTCTTTCTTAGTGTTTTTCTTTCTTTGTCTCTTCAAAACACACAGACACACAAGCCTACAAAAACACTTCTAGTGTCATCATTGCTCTTAATATTTTTAAACTTGCACTATGTTACTGTGAACATACCTTACACTTCTTTGGAGATAACTGAAAATTTTCTCTTTCATTTATTCCTCCTTTCCTTCAGTAAACAAACATTTTGTAGAATATCATGTGATTAGTCAAGAAATATGAAAGGATTTTCCCATAATACGGCAAAGATAGGTGGAGATCAACAGTTTTTAAAAAATGTAACATTAACAGTATCTATATGTCCACCTGGAGTGAAATAAGGGTTTAGGTATCACCTAAATAATGCTGTTTACTATAATGAAATGGGTATTTTTTTCTTTCTTGTATTATTTTGAAGATAATTTTTTAAGATAATTAAGATATTTTTAAGATAATTTAATGGCCAGAAGTAACATCAATAGCCAAAGCAAAGTGAAGAGTAAGATGATGTAGAAATGAACTCTAGAATTCATAAAAAAAAAGTCCCTTGGAAGTCAAGTTCATTTGCTTTAATTTTACAAATAAGGAAACTGAGGTTAAGTGAATTACCAGTTTTTACTTGTCATCTCTTTGCTTATATTAAAAGCAAAAGCAATTAGCTTCTCCGACAGACAAAAGTAGAGTTTAAAAGTTAGAGATATTTACAATTAAGTGATTAATTTAAATTAAAGGATATTCAAGTGGCTTTGTCACTAAATGTTGTTCTTATGATGGATGGAATAAGGAAAAAAAGTGACTATAGATATTTGAGAATGTTAATATCAACAAAATTAGAAGTATTTGAAAATCTCTTACAACCCATGATATATGAATGTTACCATGTAATTATCTGGAGCTCTGCACCTTGAAATAGAGTGAAGGTAAGTGCCTATGATTAGGCCCCATTATACACACAGAACGTATTACAACACATCTGATCTCAAAATGGGCTTATAGTAATAAATACTTTTTATCAAAAATGTATACTAAAAGTAAATATTTGATTTTAAAACTATAATGGTAAAATATATTTAATCACAAGCATGTTAAATAAATAGGTTCTATCTTTTAAGAAATATTAAACTAAAAACAAGAGATGTCTGATATATGATCATATGCTGATTTTTTCCCTTTCATTAATACTAAATGCTCAAGAGTATGGTACTATATTTCACCCTCTAATTGAACATTTTACTGTCCAAATGACAGAAACTTCAAATATATTGTTACCAGGGTGAACATTATTTAAAATATTTTAAACACCATGCATATCCAGGCAGAGGCTTTTATTCAACACTATGAATAAAAGATACACTCGTATTTGCCAGTGAGATTTGGACAAAGAAGATTAAAACTGCTGAGAGACATTGTTTCTTAGTGCTCTAGACGATAGCCAGAATACTTAAAAGACCTTAATGAAATGATGTTCATATTGAAGGTCTAAATAAGATGTAAGATAAGATTGAACTTTCTCCCAGTCTTCAAGATACAAATACTAAGATACTCATGGAAACTCTGCATTTAATTGCTACCTAGTCCCTACTCAACTGTGAATTATTTTCATGGATCTCTGTACTAATCTGGGTGTAGACATAGAGGTAGAGCCTCATGAGAGTATCTTGGATTAACATTTAAAAAAAGGGGTAGGGACCCTGGTTTGTTTTGGTTTTCAATAGGACTCTCAACCTATTCTTGACTAATCCCAAAAGCCCAGGAAGGTTAGAATGAGATTGACTCCTGGGAAGAATTACAACAGAGGCATCATTTGGGATCCTCTATATCTGAATCTTAGTTTGAGCCCTAGTTTCACTAGTAATAAGCTTTAAGATATTGGTTAAATGAATATTTTTAAGCCTCAGTTTTCTTATTTGTTAAACAATAATCATCATATACTTTTAAAAGATTATTGTGAGGGGCCTCCCTGGTGGCGCAGTGGGTTAAGCAACGCACTGTGAAGCAGACCGCAGCCACTGCAGCACAAGTTCGATCCCTGCTGCCGGCCAGGGAGGGGACCCACATGGCGCAGCAGACCTCTCCTGCTGTGCCCGCTGCTCCCCTCAGCAGTGTACTTCTGTTGATCTGCCTGTTCTGCTCCGCACTCTCTGTGGTGAATCCTCTCACCCCCTACACCTCTGGCCTGTACCCCAGTACTTGTATGCATAAATAAATCTTTTAAAAAAATTTAAAAAAAGATTATTGTGAGAATAAAATTAGATCATCTGGGCTTCATACAACACCAACCGTATAATTAATGCACAGTTGTACTTACTCAGCAAGTACTTTTATGCATCAATGAGGGGGTACATAATTTGCAGAGTCCAGTAGAAAATGAAAATGTAGGCTTCCTTTTTATTAAAAAAGGGAAAGTACTATTAAAAGTATTAATATATAAATTTTGTTCTTTCTCAGTGATCTTTCAATGTGTCAGGGTTTTTGTTTTGATGACTATTTTCTATACAAGAAAAATGAAATTATCAGCATGAATTTTACCATTCACTTTTGTATTCAGTGCCAGGTTTAAATGAAAAAAAATCTAGAGAAGTTAGTCTATATCCAGATTAGCCAAAATTACACCATTTGCATTTCACAGTTCATACATGCATATATGTATTTCGTTATACAGAATATAAAGCATTGCACACAACTAACCTAACTGTTCTTATTTCACTTATAATATGTGTCCATTTTACCAACACTCTCCACCTTTGTTTTAAGTAAGGACGAATCTAATGGAAAAGAAAAAATGGGTTGCCCTATCTTCCCTTTCCTTGTATGTTTTACTTCTCTGTGTAATTGATGAGCAAGGCAATTAACATGAATAAGAAAATATTTAAGTAGGGTTTGTTGGTTACCCCTATTTCTTAGAACACCATTTTTTTTTTTGTTTTTGAAGCAAGTTCTGGCTTGAATAGTTAAGTACAAGATCTTGGGTTGTCGGCAGCCCCCTTTCCTCAGTCATGGATGTAACACACTTACCTTATAATCACTTTGAGTCTTGTTGAATGCCTACATGTGGGTCCAGTGAATTCTGTGCTCATGGGGGCACTATGAACACAATAAGAAAATGGGAAAGCAAAGAGAAGAAGACATTGCAATTGAATTCATTTCCTTTGCTCATGAATGCGCTATTGTCTAACTGCTCTTTACTTACAAATCACAAGTTCAAAGATAAAATTATGACTTTCTAGATGGCAGCAGCAGAGCACAGAACCAAGCAGAAGTTTAAGCGCACAGGTTGTGCACCCATAATGCCAACCCTATGGACCAGTCATTGTTTTATGTGCTGACATACTGTGCTTAACAGAATATAGCCCATGATGTTGCTTTTTTGAACTAACAAAGATGTGAATAGAATGGGGGAAAGATGAGAAAATTCAGAGGGTAACAGATATAATTAAGGAAGGACATTGTGCTGATTGAGTGTTACAGAGCAGTGATTGGATAGGCCTTTTTGATAGGGTCCTTAAAATAAGCTGCTTTCCTGAGCTGACATTTGAGTTGAGACCTATATGACAAAGGAGCTAGATTTACAGAGATATGGGGGAAGTATGTTTCTGGCAGAAGGAACAACAAGCATCATGTTCCAAGGGAAGAATGAGCTTGGTGAGTTGCATTGTTACTTTTAATGGTGGACCAGTGTCTGGAATGAGCACTGGTCCTCTGCCAACTTGCCACTCAAAATACATTCCCAGGACTATCAACATCACCTTGGAGCTTGTTAGAAATGAGAAAATTTTATATCTCTCCCAGATGTACTGAATAAGTATTTTTAGTGAATCCCCAGATATTTGTATGCTTGTTGAAGTTTGAGAGGCATTGAGTTAGAGGGCCAGAGTGGCTAAAAATCTAGTGAATCCATGAGGTGAGCTTGGGCAGGAAGATGGGGGTAGATCTTGTAGGTTTTATCAGCCAGATAAAGGAGTTTAGGATTCCTTCTATGTGTGAAGGACACTGTGAGGGAATTTTAAAGGAAAGTATAGATGGTGCAATGAGAGTTTTTAAGGTTGAAAGCCATCAGTAAAGGTAAGAGAGGTGTTAAAAGAGAACCCGGGAGTATCTAGCCACTTTCCAGATTGTCTTAAGGTTTCTTACTGGTGGGAGCATCACAAAGCAGTCAGCCACACAACTCAGCCAAGGATCCTATTCCTCCACATAGAACCCCAACAAAGCACATTGCCTATTATTAAATACACTGCTGCATTGTTTGTCAAAAATTTTGGCTTTTCATTAGCCAAAAATTCTTCCACAACATATGCCAGGTTTTGACCTTATTTGCATCTTAAGGCCCATGGCAATGTGATAAATGTTTGCTGATTTGAGAAAGTATGAGTTAAAGAAATAAAGAGTTGGACATTCTTATAGGATCCAGGCTCACCCTTGACTCCTCTTCTTATGCTTTAAGCACATTAATTTGAATAATGGGATAATAGGAGAAAAATGCTGAAATGTTAGAAATCACACCTTAGTTGAATAAGTATATTTTTAGTTTGTTAAATTTTTTTCAATGTGATTTGCTTTAATTCTTTGGTAGTATTTTGGAATGAAGCCATCAAACATTTGTTCTTTGAGTTGTGTTATGAGGGTCCAGGAGGACAGTTCTGCAGAGCGGCCCATTTATAATTCATGCAAATGGCAAGCATCATTTTCCCTCTGTGTTTGGACCTGTTGTCAGAACTCTGTCATTAACGTGGACTCAGGTATTGAACCCAGGATATATCCTTGTCTAGAACTTTTTAGAAAGATAGAGTGCTGCCATTTCCACCTCTTCTCTGGGCCCAGGAGGAGAGGCAGGGTCTTATCTGCAAACTTTACTTGTTTGTGCTAATAGCTGCAATGGTTTACAGTGGCAGTCAGTTTATATGACCACAAGAGAAAAGTTTTTAAGGAAATATGATGATCCTTATGTTTCTTATTCTTAATGTGTCCAAACTTTCTGGCATCCTGTTTATCTTATCTGAAATAAGATTATAACAGTTTTTTTTTTTTTGAATTAGCGAATCATGGTTCAATTAGATAGTCTGCATCACAGTGTGCCATAAGCTTTTACTAAATCTAATTTGATTTCACTGCTGCCGGCAAAACAAGAACAAAAGAAACTAATCATCAATTTATGTGCATCTCAGTGCTAAAGTTCCCTTGTTTTTATTAATTTAAACTGTACTAACTTTAAAGCAAAATTCTAATTTGGATCACTCTTAAAATAACAGGCTTCTATCAGTGAAAAGTTGGTTTGTCTGCATGGATTCACTCTTGAGCACATAATCATTTTAGTAACCTGTGAGTAAGTGTCAAACATTATGTGGTGGAACAGGGTGTCAACTATGACTAGTTTAATAGACGATTCTCCCTGCCCCAGACATCCATCATCTCTATAGCTGTATCTTTGCCAAAGGGATAGGGTTTCTTTCCCTTTCTATTCCAGTTACTAGCTATAATAAACACATTTCTTGTGGAAAATTTTATCAATGTCAGATTATAACACAAAATTCCTCAGGCATAAGATAATCTTTCAGGTGTTCAAGAGTTTATTTATTTTGCACACAGAGAAATAGAAGACTAAGATGTCTTCAACTCCAGATAACCAAGGTGTTGCCTTTGTTACTTTGATGATAATCTAGCTCGTCAAGATTCTCTACCCAGGTTCTAAAACATAGGGAACTAAAAATCGAATCTGAGTGAACTAGAAAAAGAAAATAGCATCAGAAAAGTAGCCAACTTCACCTTGCTGTCTATATCATCTGTGTAAAAACCTGGATGAACAAAAGTCATCACGTATGGTTCACAGTTCCTGTCAGAGTTTTTAGATTTGATTCTATAATTTGTCTGTTTTGTTAACCTACTGGGCTCCTTCCTCTATATTGAGAAATTTTACTACCTAGGTCTTTTTCCCTCGCAAAGAAGGAAAATAGAGCCCTCTTTTCTATGGAGGCAGATTAGCAGTTACAATATAAGGTCCTAGTTGAGTTTTGCTTAGGTCTCACTTGAAGTCTAGATTCTTTTCTTCATGCCTGAAACCCTGCAGTGATTCAGTTGCTTTCCCCGCACCTGGTTCTCTCTCTTGGGTTTTCCAGTGCTGATTGCCTGGTCAAGCAATCCCTGTCGACCCATGTGCCATACAAACCTAGCAAATGCTGCCTGTTGCCCGAGTGCTCACGTGCCCATGCAGATTGAAGATAGTCTGGTTCTTAGACTTAGTTTTATCTGTTTAGCTAATAGTACTTGCATCCTGTCTGCCTTTTACAGTTCTAGGTTTATCTTTAATCTGACATTCCCATTTCCTCACACAAAATACAAACATTTGACCTTTTTCTCATTAGTCCCCAGTCTCTTGCGATCTGACTGAACTTTTTTGTGCTTTGACTCTGTTCGGTCACATTTAATTTCTGTCTGTGCTTGAATTATAATGGGATAGATTATAAGAAATCTAGTTGTTGACAAACTATAATCCTTAACACCAGTGATTAATCTCAAAAGAATTCACCCCTCTCTTGTTGTGTATACCAGTCCATAAACTTCCACAGAATGTGATAAAATTGATATAAAATCTGAATTATAATTTCCATTTTTCATAGTTTTGTGTATGAGGTGTTTGCTAAATACTTCATAAATATTGTTTAATGTAGATGATATCTTCAGCTTCAAAAGAATTCTATAAATATAATTTCTTACATAATACATATGAGACTCAAAGAGATTGAAATCTACTAAGGCCATAAGCAGTAAGTTTAGGAAGCAATATTTGATCCTCAATGTTTTAAGTCCAAAATGCATGTTCTGGAATTACCATTGTAAGGGTATAAATTAAACACTAAGTATTTGAAGATAGTCTGCAGTTCAGATTTATTAATGGTTTATATTGCCTGCTGCTCCCTTAAGATTGCATTAAGAAAGTTTTAGCGTAGATTATATGCTTTGTAAAAACCCCACATGTCTAATGGTAATGTAACAAAATGGATTAAAGCAATTTTATCTAATAACCTCTTGACTATCATATCTGAGATACTGAGCCACTTTTCCATTTAAAATACCAACCACTTCTAAATACCAGAAAGTGAGTGAACATGTTTTTACTCAAAAAATATTTT
Source organism: Galemys pyrenaicus (assembly GCA_019455555.1). Classification (NCBI taxonomy): domain Eukaryota; kingdom Metazoa; phylum Chordata; class Mammalia; order Eulipotyphla; family Talpidae; genus Galemys; species Galemys pyrenaicus. The sequence goes on from JAGFMF010012021.1 coordinate 15,846,562, forward strand.
AAATATCATTTATTTCCTGCCTATATAGAAAAAAAGCAAGAAATCTTAATCTTTTTAAATATTATTCTTTTTAATAATAATAATAAAAATTCTTTTTAAATATTAATAGAGAGGAGTAGAATTAGAGACACAATAAGAAATAGAGGTTAATGGTAGGAATCAAGCACTGTATCTAGTACTAGAAGTCAAGAGAAAAGGGAAGTCTGTGGCATTATTTAATTTTTATTGTCTCTCTAAAAAGAAAGCATATGTTCCTTAGACGTCAAATTAGATGAAGTTTTATTTTTTGTGATTTTAAGAAATCGTTATGAAGGTTCAAGTGTTTTTCATTTGTATTGATAAAAGGAGAAGGGAATCATGTTAAATCTTAGACAGAGAAAAGATGACTAACATTTGATGAGTTCTTACTTGGTCATAACTCTACAAGTGATGCTTTGGCATCTCTTAAAGACATCCTCCCCAAAAATCTCTAGGTACATACTTTCATTCTAGAAAAAAAACTGAAAATTATTTCCTCTGTTTGCTGCTAGACTATAAACTCCTTGAAAACAGAGATTTCTTGACTATATTTTTCTATCATTCTTCTCTGTCAAATATCCGTCTCCTGGATGGGAGCTTTTTACTAAAGCAGCCATATCCCCACAAAGTTACCTGCTTATCTTGCTTTGTTTTCTTCGTATTCCTCTTATCACTTACCTAATTTTTTAAATTGAATTAGCTCTTAGTTTCTTCATTTGTTTTCTGAATATTTTACTAGTTACAAGCTATGAGGACATAAAAGTTGTCAGCCTTGTTCAAAGATTTATACTTAGTCCTTAAGACAATGCCTAACATACACTATATCCTCAAAGTAAATATTGGATCAATAAAAGAATAAATTTTTTATGTCTAACTCCAGCACAAACAGTGGTATCTAATAGATATTCTAAATGTGTCTGTTTAACTAAACTGACTTTCTGAAACTCTTGCTAGTGAGGAAACTGGGCTTATGCATGGTAAATAATTTTCCTCCAGAAAAATCCTGTAGTAGAGAATCTAGAACAGGAACCCAGGTTCCTATTGTACCACTAGTGCAATACTGCTTCAGAGAACAATAAGGTGCAGAGTAAGTCATGTTGATGTCTAGTCACACAGCTTATGAGAAGATGAAGCTTAGAGGATCCAGAAAGGTGGATACTTCCAAAAGGAGAGTTTTATAAGTATAGATTTGAAGTTCATGAATTATTTCTTTATGTTATTTACTGAAAGGAGATCCACAGGCCTTAACAACCAAATATGGTTGATGCAGAGTTAATATTCTGTTGTAAAACATTAATTCAAAATATATTTTCTTTCCAAGGGCCAATTCATTTGCACATGGCAATAGATCAAGGGGATATCTTTTAGGGACAAATAAAGTTTTCCTTAGAAAGAGGCTAGAAACTGTTTCAATTCTTAAAAAAGATCGGCTTGATGTATAATGAGGCTATGACACATTTTATAACATCAAAAAGACATTAGGCCTAAAAAACATTGAATGACACATTTTAATAATGGCAGTGAATTGATGAGAAATAAATGTCTGTATCCTGTGAGATTTTTCATTTTTTTTAAAAGGTGCTTTATTGTGGTGGCTGGTCAGATGAAGGAGCTACAGAAGGCAGCCCAAAACAGCTTAATGAATAGATCTGTTGAATGTGGATTTCAGTATTGTTTTCCTGAAAAATAGTGTTTACCAAATATACTTGGTAATAATTTTTACTAAACTGCAGCTTCTGACAGTAATTAATAACTACTGTCAGCTGCTTCTAAAAGTCTGTTCCTAGTCAGACATAATAAAAATCATGCACCAACAGAGAATGACTCATGATTTCCCAGTACAGTGGAAATCACATATGCTGCAGAGTCAGTCCAACCTTATTTTGATTTTCCTTTTGAGGTAACCATTAGCTTCCAACACTGTATATGACTTGGAGGTATAAGGTCACATCTTTCAGGTTTATGTGTGTTTCATGTTTTTATTTTGCTATCTCCCCCTGCTTTAAAAAGTTGTTCTGAAAAGAAAATGGAGTAATTCTTGAGAAATACCTACCTAACTCAGGGATTGTCTGATGTATATGGCACTCAACAAGTCTTCTATGCCCTAGACACAAGCTCAAAATTATGTGTCTTACATATGGCCCAAACCAAAGCAGTTGTGAAGATTCCATCTTCATTTATGCTTGCTCAAGAACGTGAAATGTCCCTAATTCAGAGCTCACTGTTATGATTCCTAAATCCCCCCTCCTGTTTCTTCCAAAAATTTCATGTCCCCAAAGTTTCTCTGATGCCTCTCACCCAGCTCTCTTCATCCACTAACAATAACAAAATATTATGTAAACATTTTTATACCCAGTTCGTGTCAATATTGGATTTATTTCATTCATGATTGGTGCATGTTTAACACTTTGGGCAGGTAGCCATTTACTTATAGGGAATGATGTTATGATACACTTGTGCATAATAAAAGTTAATTAAGACACTCAACCTTCAGTGCAAAGGTAGGCTGTCTCTGGGATTGTAAAGAATTCTATTTGGAGATGGAAGAATGAGCTTATCCTGGTCTACTAGAAACTGAAGCACCCTTTTGACCTGCCAAGTTCTTCTCAGCATCTTGATCTTGAGTTTTAAACTTGTTTTTGGTGGTCAGAGTTGCCACAGAAAAAATTGGAGAAGGCTTTTGGGTTACAGAAATATTTCCTGGCTGTAATTTGTTTCTTCTTCAACTTTGAATTAGAATAAGACTCCACAGTGATGGAGAGCTGTTACCCTTTTACTGATTCAGCTATAAATTCCAGTCCCTATCCATTTTGTTATAGGCTAAAGGTAAAATCTTCCAAGTAAATCAGGCCATAATCACCTTAGTCCATAGAATCATCCCAGTAGACCCTTGCATGATCTCTGCCATTTCTCAGCTTGCAGAACTTAACTCTTCTGCAGTGATTGCATTTCATGAACTACCCATGTCTTCAAGTCTCTGCTCTAAGTACAGACACAGTGTTGTCTGAAGTTCTTGGTTTCCTGATAGTAAGTAGTCACTGTGAATGGTTCCAAAGTCTGCTTGGTTGCAAACCCCAAGATGAATGCCATCTCTATTTCAGGTTTTGTACTTCTACAGAAGGATGGAGTAGTATCCCTAAATTAATTTCAGTAACTCTGACATAATTTTCTCTCACTCCAAACTATATGCCCACAGAGATTGAGGTTAAATTTCTCATTTCACAACTTCAAAAGTTACATGTAATGAAAGTTAAATATGTCACACTAATCTGTTTTCTTCCTAAAAGATCCAGACTTAAACAGTCATTTTTTCTCCCCAGATAGAAATTCCAATATCTGTATTGCATCTGTAATGTCTTTCTAATTTTGAACTTGTATGCTTAGACACATAAAATCTTACATTGGAACAATCAGCATCTTTTTTTTTGAACAAAATTCCTATAGTCAGGTGAACTTTCTAGACTCAAGTCTTGAAAACAACATTTCATTCTGAGATGTAGTTAAGCATATTAACCAAAAGTAAAAATCTCAAAAGAATCCCCATACTGTAAAAGCTGGGACCCAGTAATATCCCACCTTTCCCCCTAGCTTTACTGAGATATAATTAATATGTAATATTGTGTAGTTGAAAGTGTACAGCATGATGATTTGAGATGCACAGGTATCGTAAAATGCCCTCCACAATAAGATAGTCAACATATCCATCACCTCACATAATTATAATTTTTGTTTTGTGGTGAGAACATTTAATATCTACTCTTTTCACAAATTTGAAGTATATAATAACAATATTGCTAAACAGATCATTCTGTATATTAACCTACCCAGACCATATCCATTTTATCTTTCTTCAAGAAAAGATGATAATTCTTAATTCCTCTGCCATCACAACAAGTTTGAAGCCCATCATTCTAGAATAGTCAATTTCCAAGTTTATAAACACCTCCTGCTCAGTTTCCTTCCTCTTTTACTCCTTGAAATATCTTTAGCTAAGAGACAGGAGTGGATTGTTTTGCTCTCTGATAGAGTTCTGTTACTTTTCAACCCAGGATGGATTCAAAGTGTACTTGTTTACTCCTTTTCCTGCTCCTTCTCTAGTCAGTGTCATCAATCTCATCACACACACACACACACACACACACTCTCATTCTATCCCCATAGAATGTGTGCACATTGCTCAACTCTAAAGCATTTCCATGGCGCTTTCCTATTTCTCCTCTACTTTTGTCTCCTTCCTTTTTCTAGAGATGGTTCTTTGGTTCTCCTTCTAGCTTTGTTTTCTTCATTAATATTTACAAAATAGAGCTAGAAGGTTATAGATGAGTAGTTTTCAAACCCAACTCAACCGAATATGTGGAATTGTTAAAGACTACATATTGGCAGGCCTACTTCTGTAGAATTGTTAGTCTGGTGTTAAGTTGAGGTTCTTGTAATTAAAAAAATGACCATGGGTGAATCTAATGGCCAATCCCTGTGACTTTGAACAGGGCCTGGAACTAGTAAATGTAATAAATATCTGTGTGATGATAATTGTACAAATTGATTGATATAGTAAATGAGAGTGGAAATGGAATTATGCTATAGAGAAGAGCAGTTCCTATAGTAAAAAATTGGAAATTGGATTCATCAGCAATAAACAAATTTACTTTAAGCAGGACTTTTCAAGATACTTTAATACAGAAATGTGAAAAATCTCTATACATCATCAAGCTTAGTTGACTTCACATTTGTACCTTTTGGATTACTCTGGGTTGTTTATGTCTTAGGGAGATTTTGTTTGATTGGTTTTAGTTGTGCTTGTGTTTGTTTATGGATTGTGTTTGTTTTAACACTTGATAGAGGACTGATAGGCAGAATACAATTTGGAGGTACCTGCTCTTGGACAGTCTGGCATACGCAGAAACCTGCCCTGTCCTGTAACATCTGCATAAGTTATCTGGATCAAGTCTTTTCCCCTCTGACTGCTGTTAGAAGTACTTGGGGAACTTTCAAAACTCACAGGGCAAGCCTTTGCCTTGCCCAAGACAATTTAATCAAATTATCCAAGGGGAAGGACAGGTATTAGAATTTAAAATGAAACAAAACAAAAAACAAGCACTCCTATGATTCTAATGTGCTGGTGAGATTAAAAATCATTACTTAGAGACTGTAAGCAAAATGTTAAATATATTCTGAATTATTAGTTTAATATCTAACATTTATTTTTAATTTTATACCAAATGTTTTCCTCATATATTTGCTGTCTAAATGCCTATGATTATTTTATAAGGCAGGTTTTATTATTATACCCATTTACAGATCATAACGCTAAGGCAATAAGGGAAAAAGTAATTTGCCCAAGGACAGTGGTAAGTCAGTGGGCTCATGTTTCGGCATTTTCACTTCAGAGTTTAGGCATTTAACCAGACACTAGACTGCTTCCCTAAGCTCTTCTTTTGGTAGACTCTTTTATGTGCTTAAAACTAACACCTCATCTATATTTACTATACTCAAATGCTAAGAAGAAATCTAGTTAATGTCAAAGCTACATTCTTCTACCCACAAACTCAGATGCTTTATTTTCACCATTGTAAGATAGCTGTGTATTTTTTTAATCTACTCTGTCAGAGACTTCTGATAATAGTTCTACATAGTAATATAGTTTCCCCTCTCACTTTTGATGGTGAAATAGAGAATTGATTTAGGGCAAACATTTATGCCAATAAAAAGACATTTAAGCTGATTCAGGTAGTCAAAAATCCCCCAACCCTACTTTCTTTTGGGTCATGGAAATGTATTTACAGAACTCACATCAACCAGTTATGAAAAATAAATCCCTTAACCTAATTATCATTTCCTTATTATATCAAAACCTCAATTGAATGGACTCCAAATAAAGGAACTTTTAAATAATTGGGATAACTTTTAAACATTCTGTTTTTCCCTCATTGAGAAGCAAAGGAAGAGCAAGCAATTTCAAATCATGGACTTAAAAATGGTGTATCACCATTGTTCCTTCTTCTGAAACTCTATTCTAATTATCTACATATTTAATTAGTGTTAGTTTTCTCCTGGAATCCTTTAGAAAACAACACAGAGCTGACTGGTATGACTCTAAGACCAGGAAGATAGATAATCTTTCATTTGGTATTTAGGACATGCAAACTTGTATTGTTATTTATTTTTCTTTCTCTTTTAAGCATCCATACTGTTGCTGCAATTAGATATTAAGTCCCTAGGGTCTGTACATTCTTTCTCTATTGATTCTCAGCTCCTAGCAATGAACACATAAAGATGCTTGGGCAATGAAGGGAGAAATACAGAAGTAATCTCCTGTGCAGCAGCTTCTACAACTCTAACGTGAGAGCAAATGGAATATTCTTCAACCATGATTATTACCAAAGATCATGAATTGATAATGATTATGAACTTCATTGATATATGTCTCTTATGCTTTATGTATAATACTATTCTTAATATTTATTTTACAATATTTAGGTTTGATATTTAGTATCATTCTTTCTCTATATTTATACTCTTTTAATGTTAGATTATAATTGTGTCCCTCTTCCCCAAATTCAAATTTGACATACTAACCCCCAATATTTTAGAATATAACTGTATCTGGATATAGGGTCTTTAAACGGGCAATTAATTTGAAATCAGGTCATTAGGGTAGGTTCTAATCTGATATGCCCGTGTCCTTATATGAAGAAGCAATTAGGGCATTGACAGGCACAAAGGAAGACCATGTAAAGACACGGAGAGTAGACAGCCATCTGCAAACCAAACTAGAGGCCTCAGAAGAAATCTGTCCTGCCAACATCTTGATCTAGGACTTCTGGCCTCTAGAATTGTGAGAAATTTAAATTCTATTTTTAAATAATGTTGTTCTTTGTTTTGGCAGTCCTAGCAAACTAGTACCATTAATTTGGCTTGTTATAATCTTAGGGACACAATTGATGTTCTTGGTAAAATAATAATGCCTTATTGTTTTTTAGGGTCTGTAGTGATTTTTATCACTTATCTTTCTATTTTGTTGATCTTTTTGGATTTTTATAACCCCTGGAAAGAAAGCAAGGGAGGTCATTACTGCTTCTTATCCCCTTTCTTGGGAATGCTATTTCACCAAAGAGAAACAAAACAAGTGGTGTTACTAAGTGGATTTACGTAGTGGTGACATTTTATTTGGGTTAATTGAAAAACTAGCTTTCTAATTTAACAAGAAAGGGTTCTTTCCAGAATATATACAACAGAAAATGACCATTTGAGCATGGTGACTTTTCTTGTCACTCTCAAGTTCAAGTTAGCTATTGGAGAGCCCCCCACAGTGCCTGACCTTCTAGGTGGGGTGTTAGTTATGGAAGCATGCTGTGGGCCCTCTGGATCGTGAACATTAAAGACTGGGGTGCTCTGTCAATGACTTAAAACCTGTACCAAATAACAAACACAGTTTTTTTAAATTGGCTTTCAAATATGTCCTTGTAAAGAAATTCCATACCTAATCTCAAAAACTACCAATAACAAAGAAAGGTCTAATTTTATTTTATGAAGACGTCTTCTAGGTATTTCCTCTCCCTCACCCCCCCACCCCCATCTTAGTGGTCTTTTAGTTTCTTCTTCCTTTGACAAACTTTACGTTTCTAACCAGCTCAGTTAGTGTTATCTCTTTAATTTCACAACTTATAAAATGGGTAGAATAATAACACTCAATTTATAAATGTTGTTTTAAGGCTACATAGATGAAAAACATCAAGCATTCACTAGATTTATTTTCACACATATATTGTGGGTATTAATAACAGTAATTAAATATATGTTTTAGCAGGTCTCATGTAACTGTAAATTCACATAAATTATGTAGGGTAGTTTTTATAAGTTTTCAATATGATTTGAAATCTTCAAAATACACTTAAAAGATATTTCATATCTTTTATAAAAAGAGTATTTTAGATAATGTAGTGAAAACTATTTATGTGCAATATTTTGCTTAAGTTTTCCCCATACCCTCTAATAGTTGGTGTTATTAACTCTTTTTACAGAATTATGCTTATTGGTAGAATCAGCCATGATCTACCCCAATACAATCACACTATTAGGGGTTAGCATAGCGAGAACTCACACTGAGGCTATCACTTCAGCTCAGCGTTTCCACTCCTCCATAGTTGGGTTCCAAGGTCTTTTAACGTTGGTTATTATTCCTGTTTTTTAAAGCTGTGAGATCCAGGACAAGACAAAAATCTTGTACCCCATCCTATCTATTTTATTATCTTCTATTTTTCAATAAAATTTATAGTGATAAGTCCAATCTCTCCTGACCAGGAATCCTATTGGTAATTTGACACCCAATTCTCTCCTATTCTTGAGGATCCTTTTATAACACAGGCCTTGTCAACCACTTTATGAGGGGTTTCATTAGATAAAGGGAGGGAAGCTTCTTGCTATGTCTTCTGTAGTGATGGGAACATATTAGTCATTCCTTCAAAATGGATTGCTCTTCTCAAATCGAAAATTGAAATCTGATGAACCTCTGCTTCATTTTTTACCTCCTGTTTACTGTCAACCTTATAATTTTAAATACAACTTTCCTTCGATGTTACAAGCTTAGAGTGTGTTTTGTGTTCCTCATTAGCAAGAGGAAACTAATTTATGTATCTTGTGTTTTACCTTCATTCCTGGTTTCTTCTTCCTTTTCTCCATTATGCTCTTTCTTTCTTCTTACATGTTAGATTATTTTTTATTTTGCTACACCGTATACATCTTTGTACCTAAAATCTTTCTGAAACCCTTCTATCAAATACATTGTTTATAGTTAACTATGTGATTTCAGGGTATCGGACTGTTCTGAGGAAATATCCACTGATACTATCTTTTGTTTTGTTTCACCCAGCCAATGTGTAGTGTTATATCCTTGGGCTCCATAAGAGGTTCAGCATTGCTTTTGAGCAGCAAATATGCTTTAAAATGGTTTAAGTAGCCTTGCAGAAAGTTGCAAGCAAGTCTTTATGTGGGAAATATTAGACAGAGTATTATGTTGAGGAAATTGTAGGAAGAAAAAAAATAATGCCTTTCTTGTAAGTCATTTGAAAAAGCGGTTAGTCAAAGCATTAAAAATTATACCATGGGAAAAAATGCTTTGCTGAAAATTAAATTGACCAGAAGACTCAAGACTTCAAGTGAAATCTCTTATCATAGATTGAATGATTAGATGAAGTTACTGCTTAGCCTAGCCAAAACAAAAAAATCAATCCTTTACGTAATACATCCATTTCTTCAAAATATTTATTTAAAATATTTCAAATAGGGCCTCCCTGGTGGTGCAGGGGTTGAAGTCTCAACATGATTAAGCTATTGCCAACCATTGCAACATGAGTTCGATCTCCAGCCAAGGAGATAACACACATGAAGCAAGAGACCTCTTCTGTCTTGCCCGCTGCTCCCCTCAGCAGTGTATTTCAGCATATGTGCCTGTTCTGTTCCCCACTCTATCTGATGAATCCTCTTGCCCCCTTCACCTCTGACCTACACCCCAGTTCTTATATGTATAAATAAATCTTAAAAAAAATTCAAATAGTGCCATCTAATTGCCTTCTCTTTCCACTACCCAGAACCTTTAAATTGGACAGCAGAAGAGGTGGTGGTGAACATATTATCTTTATAATTTCACAAGCCCCTCAGCTAGAGTTCAGTATCAGTTCTCACACTTTAATCCTATCTGCCAAAGAATTTTTAAACTATATAACTGACGAATAGCTTGAGTTGTAATTTATGGATCTTTCCTCTATGGGAAATAGATAGTTATAGCTGGTTTTTAATACAAATCCCTGTACAATGCTGTAAAAATGGAGTAGTCTTACCAAGACCAACTTACTCCACAGAGAAGAACAAATAAAAGAAAAATGAAGCACAAAAGCAACATCTAAACATCTGGTAGGACTTGTTTTTAATTCTGGACCAGGTCCCATTATAATTTTCATCCTTAGTCTAATCTTGGTGTTTGTTTTTTCTTTAAAAAACAAAGCAAAACATTTATTGACACTCAACCCATTCTTCCACAGTTCCATCATCATTTACCTTAGAATATATTTACTTTGATAAAAGCTTTATGTGGTAGTGGTCTTCAAGCTACACAAGTATATTTGAAAAGGTCATCATTTTTAAAATCTCATTCATATATCCCAATCCCATGCCTATCCCTTGGCCTTCCCACATATCCAATTGCTTACTTAGACATTCACTTCGAAGCTTTTCTCAAAAGAAGGGCAGCATGTCTAAAACTGCCTTTATCATCTTGACTCCACCTTCTTTGTCCTCTTGCCATATTCCTATTTCAATGAATACTGTGGTCATTTTATTTTCCTTCACTAAGCACAATCCACTACCTCCTAAAAGGCTTTAAAATCCATTTTCTTTTCCCTGTTTCTCTAGTGCTGTTATAATCTCTCCCTTGGGTTTAATGTTATAGAGACCTGTGAGGGTTAATTTTGTGTCTGGTCTAAGGGAGCCCAGAAAACTGGTAGTACATTATTTATGGGTGTGAATGTGTTTCTGGAAGATATTAGCATTTGATTCAATAGGCTGAGTACAGCAGACCCACTTTCACCAAGGTTGGTGGATATGACACAATCCACTGAGGGTGAAGCAAAAATAGTCTCTCTCTGCCTCTTCCTTGTCTCCCTCCCTTCTTCAGCTGGGATGATATGAGTTCCTACTTCACAGACCTTCAGATGCAAACTGAATTATACTATGGGATTTCCTGAACCTTCAGCTTGTCCACAATAGTCTTCTTAGCCTCAGTAACCTATGACTTTATTCCTATGATACATCTCCTCTCATGCAACTCTATATATCCTACTTGTTCTAGAGGACCCTAGTATAGCTCCCACTCCTACCTCCTTGCGTTCCTTTCATTTTCCAAATGCAACCAGAAAGATCATTCCAAAGAACTGAAATGATCATGCCAGACCCCTGTTTAAACCCCTTTGGTATAGTTTTGGTTTATTTTTATTCCTTTAGAAGAAGTTTTAAGCTTCTTACATGGCTACAGGGCTTTTCCAGGTGTACCTCCTTCTTCAGTCTCACCCTTCACCTTGTGATGTCTGTTACTCTAGGCACATCAAGTTAATTCTGGTCTTGTTGTGATGTACATTTGATTTGGCTCATTGTTAGATGTATGTCCTGATATATGCACTGAACATGTTATTCAGTTAAAATATTTTCAAGGCAATTTTATCTATCACTCTTTAACTTTCTTTTTATGTTCTTTTGTGATCAATTCAGTGGTATACTGAAAGGAAAGGATGATTTTTACCAGTGAACTTAATTAGTATATATACATGTTGCTTTGCATGGCGAACACTTAAAGCTATATAATGTTTTAATGCCACATTACTTCAATACAAAAGTACTTTCAGGGCTCTCTTTGTCCCTCAGTTACCTTATACCTGGGAGTCTTTACCTTTTTTTCCTAAATAAGCTTTTCTTTAGTTTCCAAGACAAAAATAAAAAAGTATTTTCAGATATATTAAAGGTTTGACGATACATAAAGTATAAAATATATTAGTTGAATATTTCAGCCCTTCAGGAATTTAAACATACTCTGAATATGGAAATATCGAAAGCAGCTATTGATATAATTTGCTAAGATACTTCTGTATTACTGAAAACTAGATCTTTCAAAACCTTAGATTATTTCTTGGTTTGCTATTTTTTTTCTCATTGGCAAAAATTGGGATTTTTTTTTCCCTAGTGAACATAAAATGCAGACTATTAATTTGCTTATATGCTGCAAATAAAGCTAAAAAGAGACTTTAGAAGTCATTAATTCTTAGGGTTGATACCTTTCTGGTTTCCTTAAATATAATAGCCATTAGTCTCTGTTTGCAGACACCCTGTTGCAAATCCCTGTTGCAAACAACATGAACTTCTAGACTATATGACCAATCAGTAATTATGAGATGGGAAGAATGAAGAATAAATCAAAGTAATCAGGTAAAAGGGGACAGTTTATGCAGTATAGAATTGGGCTTTTAGTGGTGAACTAAATGTAATATATACACATGCTGACTTTTAATGATGAATATATAAAACTTATATAACATTCTTATGCAATGTTACTTCAATTAAAAAAGGACAAGTATTCCAAGATGTATGTATGATAATCATAATTGCAAAGTTGACAGTAACAATGTTTAAAAAAAAAAAAGAAATCATTCTTCTGTCTCTTAATGAGCCTATACTTAAAACCTTCCAAAGATAAATCTGTTTAACTTAAAAACCTCAGAATGTATGCTTCAGGAATAATATAGCATGCACATTAATTATAAGCAATATTTATATGAAGAGCGAACACAGTTCATTCAAAAATTTCATTTTGTCAATGAGTAATACTCCTTAATATAACAAAATACCATAATGCATTTTCAAATAGACTCCTAAATAACTTTTGTTAAATGCTGAAGTATTTATGTATACATTCAGATAGAAAAGATAAAATATAGTCACATTTTTCCATTTGGGAAACTTTAGTGTTTCTTTGAGCAACCTGATAAAAATCTCAGTTTAACAAATAGTGTAAGTTTGTAGTTCATTCCTGGCTCTGTGACTTTTCCTGTTTAGTTTTTAGCTTACTTGGTTACATAACCATTGCTTTTGCTTAAAGGTCAGCCAAGAGTAAAGTTATATCTTGCTGGAGGTGAGATGTAAACAATGTCTGATCTTGCCCTGCCATTTTTCTTAAATCTTCCACAGAGCTGGGTGAAATTGTGCCAGTATTCATAAAAGAAGATTATGTTTTAGAATCTGTATTGTATTATTCAATAAATATTTCAAGGTGTCTGCAAACAGGGATTAATGGGTATTATATTTCAGGAAACCAGAAAGGTATCAACCCTAAGAATTAAATAAAACACTCATGTTTGATGCTCATATAAACTGTAACTTAAAATAAAATGTGTGTAAACTTCCTTTTCCTTTTGTTTCATTTTCCTGTCATAAGATAATACAGAACAAAATGAAATGAGACCAAAACAAAAGGATATATTTTTTAAAAAAAATCTAAATTTGGCCTTCACACTAAAAAGTAGTGCTTTTTTTTTTAAGCATCAATGTTAATAGTCAGTGATGGTGCCTGCATGCGATTAAAACATCTAGGTAAGAAATGCATGTTTCAGAGTCTCAGTGGGGTGTTTTATTGGCACATTGCATTTAGTACAACTGGAGGCACCTGGATATGAATGGCTAGTATAAAACCTTTCAACTGAAAGTTGGGGGTCACTATGTACTCACCCATTCAATCACATTATAAATAACCTGCGATTTTGAAAGCATACTCTATTTGCATCATCATTGGAAAAGAATTTGTTGGATCTTCATTCACTACTGTACTTAAGGAATCATAGTGACTTTTAAATGGATTTCTTGTCTGCTTTACAAACTCCTACAAAAGCCTCACTCAATGACCCATCACTGTGTTTCTGTCTCTGTTGCTGCCCTAGAATATTTCTTGTAGAGGGCAGCTACTACTGTCTAGAACCTCTTACAGTAATTCAAAAGCTATTTTTCTCTCATATTAACCACCTATATCTACGTATCTTAATTTTTTAAAGGATTAATACCTCTCGTTCAATTACAGCATTCTGTTTCTGAGCAAAGAAAAAAGAAATAGCCATCACCTTAAATACCTTCTCAGTGTTACTTTCAATGGCTTTTCCTTTTAGAGGAGCTCTTTCAAGTAATCCAGGCCACATTCTGGGATAAGGTTAAGAGCTCTAGAAAGGACTAGATCCTGACTGATCACCTCTTTGCATTTTTACCTTTATCTATTAATCTTCAAGTAATTATTTTAATTGAGATATAATTGACATAGAAAAGATTAGTTTTCATTCTGCAACACACTGGTTTGATATCTGTATACATTGTGAAATGATCACCATAATCAGTATAGTTAATATTATTCATTTGAGTGATTTTTATGTACATTATATTTTAAGAAGCAAAACTTAACTATGTGGCTCTCAGTCAAGGCTACCAATTAGGATCACATGTGGAGTTCTACAAACCCTCAGCCTTTGTGTTCTCCTCCACAGATTCTACTGGCCTGTTTGGAAACCCGTGTTGTTGTAACTAAGTACTCCAGGTGACTCTAATTTGAGGCCTGGGTTAAATATGGGAACTTCTGGGTTTACTCATGAGAGTTGATGTTAACCTTTGGCCTTTACGATGGTAACAGCGCCTGCTCTCCACGGGCTTGGTAGGAACTGGCCAGGTCACACAGCCCACCGTATCACAGGATTGGGGGGAATCTATAGGCGTGGAGGACTCAGAGGACAGAGAAGGAGAAATTCAAAGTTTGGGCTCCACAAAAGAGTTCATTGATCCTGAATCTCTGAGACACAGGAAGAGGAGGGTGAACTTTTCTACATTTCAAGGCCTTCTGCCTGCCTGTTGGTGAGATGGGAGCAGATGAAGAGTCTGGCAATTTTAAAGTCATATTGTTAAGATGCTTATTTGATTTCCCCACATAAACTCACCTAAGGAAGAAAACCAGAGAAGGAAGAGGAAAAATGACAGGTTCTCAGGTAAATGTGTCCTGGGTCAGGGGCTGTATGTTCTTTTCCTCCTGGTACTGTGGTTTGAGAAAGTACAAACATTTACTTGTGCTTCTGGTATTCCTCCAGTTTGATGTCAACTCCAATGGTAGTTTGATTTCAGCTATAATTTTTTCCAATGACAGGCTGGCTTAATTCTTTAGAACACTTCTCCCTTATACTCCAGAGCCTTCGCTCCATTTTTTCCACTCAGACTTCTGCTATGCCTTGAGCAATTTCCAGCTTGCATTAATGATCTGAAACTGAAAATATTCCCTTTGTGAGAGAGCAAATCAGAAGGTGTTGCTATCCAGGATTCTTATTTAGGATGAGGTGGGGTCCTGGGATATCAGTGAAGAAAAATATGTTCTCTTTAATTCCCTTTTAGAAACTCCATCCACTTTTTGTAGCCTAGGTTTAAGAAAATGCACATCTAAACAGGGTGGCATTAAAGGCCCAGGAAAACTCAGAAATTTCTGGAAAAGGAATAACTTGAAAATACTGGTTCTCTAGAATGCTAGTGAAACGTTTCATTACCTAAGTGCACTATTAGAGATTACAGAATATAGGTGCTCTAGGTGATGCAACATTTGAATAAAATTGGTATTTTTCATGATTAGGTTGAGATTAGGATTTATTTATTTTCTTGCCAATCTCAGAACCATGTTTGTGCCTCATTGGTGGACACCACGCATTTAATAGCAACCTTGCCCATCACAACCGATGTTAACTTTAAGTATTTTCTGTCAGCTGCTTCCACTGCTTCTCTGTACTTTCAAAAAGTACTTAAAAATAATCTACACGTGTTCATGGAAACAGATTTATGTTGAATTTTTAAGAGAAGGTGTCACTGATCCTATAAGAGATAGAATTTATTTTTGTGATCAGAACTATACATATATTGTGGGTTTATAGCTAATAACAGTATCCAAGTTCTTGTCTTTACTTGGTTCCACAACTAGATCTTTCTACCACATCATGATGACATTGCTTAAAATTGGATCCTGGTGGCAATCAATTTCATTTTCATTTGCCATTATCTTTGAAGGTGATGATTTTAAATGCCCTCAACTTAGTTCCTGACTTCTGTTATCCAAACTCAATAATTCCTGCAAGTAGTTCTCTAGATAGGGTCTCTCCCAAATGTACCTCCACAGAGTCAAGAAATGCCTTTTATAGAGTTATTCAAGTTAATATTAAATTTGGTGCTGCAGAGATAGTTTAGGAAAAATTCTCTTCTGTTTATCTTTTTGATCCTTGTGGTAAGAAGCAAGAAAGCACAGCAAATAAATGTGATTATGAGGGGGAATTATTTTTGCCTAGATGCTCATGCTTTTCCTTTCATTTCCTGTTCCTTGAAAGTGGAGTTGCTATTTGGGGGTTAGGGATGAGGCTAATAGTTTCCACTTACAGTTAACCCAGGAATTTTGGGAAATATCATCCTAAAATAGTTGTAGTGAGAAAAGCAGCAAAGATTAACTTTTTCTATGAATATCCAAAACCTTACTGGCAATCTCATCTGTCACTTTCTTCACCAATAACAGCCTAATCTGCATGAGAATTTAAACCTCCTGAGGAAGAAATTATGTGCTATTTTTTAATACCCTTTCTTCCCTTTTCCATAGTGATATAATTTGTAATTTTTAACTGAGCAGATGCTATCCCGAAATAAAAACTAGGTTTTCTGCCTTTCTTATATAGGATGATTTAGCACAAATAAGTTATGACAAATGGAATAGAAGGAAAAACAGGATGTGCAACTTCTATGTTTTCTTATGTGATTTTCCTTTTCTAATTCTGGCTGCTGGAAGGTGGCCATTATAGCTAGTGCTGGTATAGTCACTTTGAACTTCGAGATGATCTTGTCAAGGTAGGGGTATGGTAGAGCAACAAGACAGAAGGAACCAGGGTTCGTAACATCTTAAAGAGATGTGCTAAGTCTGGATCTCTGATCTCTGAATTTAATTGTATCTTAATATCTTATATGTGTATCTTCCCCTAGATCATTGGTTCTTAATCTTCACTTCACATTAGAACCAGACAGCATCTTCGAAAATGGGTCTTATATGCCGATAGTTCTAATATTTTTTGTTGTGATATAATTAACAAGTTATATAACATGTTATGATATTTTTATATGATATATATATCATTACACATTATTTGATATTTACATATTTTTCTATATTATAAAATGATTACTACAACAAAGGTAGTTAACATCCATCACAACACATAACAGGTTTTTTCTCTTTTGATGATTAATTTTAAGATTTACTGTCTTAGCAACTTTCAAATAACCAATATACTTTGTTGACTATAGTAACTATGTTGTCCATTATGTGCCCATGACTTATTTTATGGCAGCAAGTTTGTACCTTTTGACCCATTTACCCCATCCCATATTGTGTCACTGGCAAGCACAAATATGTCTTTGAGTTAATTTTATTTTGTTTTTCAGAATTAACTTTTAAGTGAGATAGCTATCATACTTCACTTTACATGCCTCAAGGTCTGATCAAATTGTCCCAAATATCAAAATCTCCTTATTTATGAGTGAATATATATACAGCTACTAGGTTGCCTTTTCCTTTTGTTATAAACTACCTTTTACTCCTTTTCATCATCCTGAACCTTAACTAGAGAATTGGTATTCTTACTGACAAGGTATCTAAGAAATGTAATTAATAGAAAGAACTATTCTTCACCTATCAGAAACATATACCTACCTAGAAACATCTGGGAAAACTCATCCTTTGAAAGAGAAACTTTTACAGTGTAGTCTGCATTGTACTCCTGTTTAATAGCTGCCTCATTCCAGCACTCTACTGAATCCAGTGGCTTGAAGCCTTTTCACCATTAGTCTCATCTTCCTTTCATCTCTACATAAATAAAAAGCAGATAGAAAATCGCTTGTAATGTATCACAGCATAACATAACTCTTGAGAAGCCATCTTAACTCTGCTGCTACAGGTCCTGCTCACCCAGTGACTGCTGAACAATGGACCACCTTTGAGGATGGAAGCTGTTTACATTTTGCTTAGTGGTTGACTTTGCATTGTTATGTTGCTCTCTCTGTGTCACACATTATCGGGCAGCTGGAGGTATAATATGGCAAGTGCAGTGGGAGGACAAATGTGCTATGGGATTGGAAAGAAAGGGAAAATTACTTTTTGAAGGTTCAGAGTAGACAGGAAAACAAGTGAGTTGGGAAGACAAGTTTGATGCTAAATATTTTCAAATTTAAGTTTAAAAAAAAAAACAAATTGAAATTTAAGTTTCAGGATGGAGATTTCTTATAGAGTGTGATATATAGGAACCTAACAGTCCAACTCTCTAGATGCTGAGTGGTGTGAGGAAACAATGATTTCTCAGCACACATGTTCCCCATTTCCTCAAAATTACAGAAATAATATGTAGCTATAATGATTCCTTGTTCATGAAGTTATTTAGGGAAATTTCTTTGCCCAGTTCTTATAAACAAGTGTATTATTATCAGTATTCTAATTGCCATTATGCTGAGCCTGACTTTGTGATGTGCTGTGATGGGGATAAATGAAGTTATCAAGAAATAGAGTATATCTAGTACATCTTGACTAGGAATACGATTCAAAAAATGGAAAGTTATACATGAGATACAATGATTGGTGAAAATATTTAGATAGAATTTGGAAAGGTGGAGAGAAGAAAAAATATTTTATTGTGCAAAGGTATGACATGAGTAGGTTACCACACGGCTGTGAGCATGGAATGACTGAGGAATGACAAGGGCTTCTTCTTGGGAGGATAAAAGTAAGGTATAGGTAAATAAAGTTGATTTGGGGACCTGAATGATAAATAATTTTTAAGTTGATTGAATGAAATATTTAAACAGAAAAATTTTAGAAAAGGCTAATAATTAAAGTGTCAGGAAGGTTTAATCTATATTTAGTGTCCATGATGAAGAAAAACAGCAAAAGGAAATAGTAGAGAAATACTTGCAACAATCCAGGTATAGAATATGAGTGTTTGGGAAATGGTAGTAGTGAGTAGATTGAAAATAAAGGTATGTTGGTCAATAGAGCATTGGAGGAAGTTACTAAGGAGCTTGATGAGTCAAGATGATTATGAAATAAGGTGAATCAGATCCAGTAGGTTGCTCAATTGTAGCTTTGAATTATTTTACTTGATAATCAGCAGTTGAAGAGCTTTTTATCATTATATCCTTGTTTTTGATTCTTTCTCTGAGATGTGGATTTTGCTTAGTAATATGAATTATGACCTTAATTTTTATGACCTGATCATCCTGTTTGTCCAAATACTTTTTGAGGGCTGATTTAATATTAAAATTATCATGGGATTATTTAATTCTGAATTCCTCTAACCTTTTCTATTCCCTGATTATCTGATGAAATAAGATAAAATAGGAGAAAGAAAGTTGTGGGGTTCATGAAGTGTGTGTTTTTATTTTCAAATATTTAGCCAAGTAAGGTGTAAGTTCTGTCATTAGTATGCCTCTCTAACTTGAGAAAGTATGGGTTCTACTTTGACTTTGGTCACTTACCACTCGCCCCCAGGCAGAAAAATTGATTCTGCTTAGTTATTTTCTTCTATTATTTCTTTATTATGACTTTGACCACATTTCATCTTTTTTTTTAAAAAGATTTATTTATTTATGTATACAAGACAGCTGGGGTGCAGGCCAGAGGTGCAGGAAGTGAGAGGATTCACTAGAGACAGCGTGGGGGAGCAGAGCAGGCTGAAATACACTGCTGAAGGTCACAGTGGCGAGGAGGAGAGGTCAGTTGTGCCATGTGGGCCCCTCTCTGCCCGGGGATCAGACTCATGCTGCTGTACCACCGGATGCTTCATAGTGTGACTCTCAACTCACTGTGCCACCAGGGAGGCCCAACCACATTTCATCTTAAGTACACAACTGCCAGTCACTACCTTTAAACTTTGAGTCCTTAGGGATAGTATTTATACCTGGAAGCCAAGCATTCTGGTGTTTCTCAGAAAATTTTAAAGATAGTAATAAGGAAGTGGGAGGAGGGAGAAAACAGCATTTATTTATTGGCGATAACAGAGATATGTAACTGTATGTTGATAAAGAAGAGGAAATAAGTAATAATACAAATTGTACATAATCAATAATTCATACAATATACACACAGTGCCTGACTATTAAAATCACAAGAAATTATCTGTTATGGATATTTTTAAAGCATGTCAATCTGTCCATGTATTTAAAATGTTAAAGTAATGTGACATTTTTGTTGCTTTATTGCTGGTCTAGAGATAAGCAGATTCCTGTTGAGAAATATGATGTTCTTTTATCAGCAATGAAGTTGATCATGAAGTGATAAATCATTTCCTATAGTATTAATGGTTGAGCCAAGAGACAGTGACAGTAAGGCTGGAGAGGAGTTGTTGGATGAATAAATTATAGCCCTGTCTTCAAGCACCACAGTTAACACAATTCTATTTATTTGTGGGTGTTTGGGAGACACTTCAGTATTTTCTTTGCATATTAATACCATTTTAAGTTGCACAGTTTATCTCTTGTGATCCATTATGAACTCTTGTGCTTACTGTTAAATAATTTAAGGCAGAATCATATCAGCCTTGTTTCGAAATACCTCATGACAGTTACCTCAACCCTTAGAACATAGCAGGCATTTTAACGTAGTCAATAAATTGAACTGAGTTGAATTAATGCTTTGTAAATTAAATGTTATATATGATCTACATAATTTACATCCTATCAAAAATTTCCTTTTTATTGTTTATGATCAACATATTCACATGAGTACACTTGCCTAAAACAAAATTAGTTCTAGGACATTTTTTTAAGTAACAGAAAAACAAGAAAACATGGTTCCAACTCTCAAGGCACCAACTCTCATGTCACATAATGTCAATTCTCTTTCAATTTTGATTTGCCTAGTGGGTTTCTACTTTCAAAGACTATTTGTCTATATCAAGTTTTTCAGCATTTTACCACATATCATAAAGTATGGAAACATTATTATTTTTTAAAATATTTTTTTAATTTATGCATATAAGAACTGAGGTGTAGGCTAGAGGTGTGGGGGACAGCGGGGTGGGGACGGTGCAAGGATTCACCAGAGACAGAACAGGGAACAGAACAGGCAGATCTACTGAAATACACTGCTGAGGGAGCAATGGGCAAGACAGGAGAAGTCTGCTGTGCCCTGTGTGTCAGATCCTGTTCATGCAGCAGTGGCTGGTGACAGCTTGACAGCTCTGAGCTTTTAACCCCCATTCCACAAGGGAAGCCTAATATTACTATTATTTGTAGGAATTAAAATATTTGTTTTCATCTGTCTTTTCTACTTTCATCATTCATCTTTTTTCTTTCTATTTAAAAGAAAGATGAAATTGAATGATAATCTTTAAATACAAAGGTGACAAAGGAAATGATGAAAATTCAGAAGAAGCAATGGATGTAACAGTTCATAGTACTAAGGTGTAATGTCTGAGGACATTTGTTTTATAGATCTATATTGACTTCATACCTCAAAGTTATTTAAAGTTTGAAAGAATACGGTATGTTATCAATTAAGAAATATTCCTTAACATTTGAGGTTATACTATGTAAGTTTTATTGCTGAAAAGAACTTATGAGCTAACCAGTCCTGGTTAGGTTGTGTTGTAAAGTCGTAAAGATGGTGTACAGTTGTAAAAATGGAGTATTACTGGCTTAGCGATAAAAGTGCAAAGCTAGAACTTTGATCAGGACCCCCAATACATGACTTTAGTCTGGGGATGTTTGTCTTATGCTGCTTTTGAAAAATATAATGTAATGTATTTTACTGTCCTTTCACTTGCCATATACATCTTTATTATCACAGAAATTCTAGCACAGTTGGATATATTAAGGCTTTGTTTACATGACACTAGAGGTCACCAAAAGGAACAACATTTTAAGGTATTCATTTATTTTATTTACTTATAAATTATCAGAGTGCCAACTATTAGCTAGGTACTTTGTAAGATGCGGGAAATAGCTGGAGCTATACGTAGACATGGTTTATGACCTCTAGGAGTGGAGTGGTTCCTGCACTGATTTGTAAAATGCTTCTTTAAACCCTACAGCTGAAGGAAGTAAAGCAAAAATTAGACTACACATGACGATGGTTTCCACAAACTCATAAGAAAATTTAAAATTGGTATATTCATTGATATTTTTCTGTTTTATGCATCATGTTGAGGATGATTTTATTTGAAGAGTATTAAATCTAGTCCAATAGCATCAACTTGTTCTTAGAAAACAGAATAAACTTATATTTTGGATAAAGTGGTTATTTACACGTATCTACAATAATAGGCACTGTTTTCTCTAAAATAGAAATGTGTTATAAAGGTTTCTGATTTTTCTATCTGTCCTATTTTCAATAATCTCACAGATACTTTTTTGATAATTTAATACTTTAACACTAATATCTGATCATTGTATTGAAGAAAAGGCTATTTCCTTACAAATGTAAAGATTTTATATATAAGGGAATGCTTTCTCTTTGAGTGATGTAACAGGCATTCTGCAGTCGACAGAGTATTATATTTACTAAAGGACTTAAACACTTGCTACTAGTCATTTTATTTTTTTTTAAAGATTTATTTTATTTATGCATACAAGAGCTGGGGTACAGGCCAAGGGTGTGGGGTGTGTGTGAGAGGATTCACCAGAGACAGAGGGGAGCACAACAGGCCGATCTACTGAAATACACTGCTAAGGGGAGCAGTGGGAGAGACAGGAGAGGTCTGCTGTGCCATGTGGATTAGCTCCCTTGCCTCATGTTGCAGTGATTGGCGATAGGTTGATAGACTTTCACCCCTGTGCCAGGGGTGTTCTTAGAAACCTCTGTTTTCTATTATTTCCACTATATAACTTAAGAGATAACATTTAAGCAATTGTAGAGTAGTTTGTAATGTGTTTAAGTAGGGATGCCCCTACTAATCATATTAAGCACAGGAGTACCTGTTATTGAACACAGTTACTAGTTGCTAAAGCAAAATTTTCTAGATTATGAAGTGACTTTGGAACACTGTACACAATCGGAGTCCTCTGACTAGATGTCTTAGATTTTATGATCTTGTAAACACACTTCCTCAACTTAGAGGTCTTTCTCTTTTGTGATATTGTGAAATTTAATTTCATTATGCTATGGGACATGAAGTGCTCTACTTTTCTAAAGAGCTTTTGCATTTCTCAGCTACTTAAAATCATTCAGTTTATGACCCTGTAACACTATCCAAGGCATTTGAAATCACTCCCAAACTCAGAGAGCTTATTGTATTTGTTTACTTAGTGACCAGATGACTTTCAAAGTTTCCTCAAGAACCTGTTGGTTTTTGTTGTTTGTTCTTTCAGTTGATGAAAACTTCATAGCCATGATACTTTATGATTTGTAAAATGGCTATACATATTTTTATTCACATCTTACATGATTGTGAAGCTTACATAATTGTGTGCATAAGTGTATCCAAACTTTTACATCTATTGTAGGAGCTTTAAAAACAAGAGCTGAGTGAGGAGTACAATGAAATTAAACTCATTACAATGAAGATAACTAATTCTTTTCTCTGTGTAGACTTTTCTGTTGTTGATGATATCAGCAGGAAGCATCTTGCTTAAAAAATACTTTTGGATTTATTCATGTAGTTCTTAGAAACCTCTGTTTTCTATTATTTCCACTATATAACAAGAGATAACATTTAAGTAATTGTAGAGTAGTTTGTAATGTGTTTAAGTAAATAGCTTTTGAATATTACAACTATATATTTTCTATAAAGATTTTACTATGCATACAATATGATGAACACCTATTATGCAAATGTATTCTACCGTTAATATGCATTCACAGCATACATGGATAATGGTTCCAGAGGAACTGTTATAAGATATGCTCTGAATATGTATGAAGAATAATAGACACATGTTATGGATTCAGTGTATAGTAAGGATCTAAAAGGTAGAATACGTGGTTTTGCTAATATTCATTTACTGAAAAGACTGAAGAAACAAAGAGAAGCATGGTATAAGTCTGAATCATTAATTATTTACCAAAACTTAACAATGAGTCTATTGATATGATACAATAATGGAAAGAGTAGCTACAGAATATTAGCTGGCCAAAAAACAGAGAATAAATTTGGTAATACAGCTCATTTCACTATAATGAAGTTCCAGGAAGATGTTTCTAGTGAATCTATTGATCAAATTATATATTTGATTGGTCTGTTTTCCTCATAGAGGAATAAGCTAAGAGACTGATCCCTTTAATAGATTACAATTACAAACTTTGGAGATAATGTGGGAAAAAAAAAAAAAAAACAACTACCTGACTTTTAGAGAAAAAGATAATAGACAAAGATTTTGGAGTGGAATCAAAACTTGAATGACAGAAATGGCATGTTATCAGGTCCTGGTGTTTGCAAACTTTGAACTAAAACAAAAAATGAGAAGCATAGAAAATCCATATTATTTTTAGTTTAAGGAATCAGAAGATAGGAAAAGATAAGTACCCTGAAAATTAAAGAACCAGAGAAGGAGATATCCAAGTTCTCTATATAGATTCTGCCAAAGTCTCTAAGTTACGCAAAAAGCCCAAAAATTAAAATGAGATTTCAGAGGCCATCAGTTAAACAGTTTACAGTTTAAAATGAAATCAAGTTAATTACCAGCCAAAACAAAATACCAGTGGGTTATAAAGAAATCCAGTGTTCAGAACATACCACTTACAATATCTGGGATACAATCTAAAATTACTTGTCATGCAAATGATCACAGGCTCAAGAAAAGGGCAATCATTAGAAGCTATGTTAGTTTTCATTGTTGCATAACAATTTGTCACACATTTAGCACCTTAAAAACACATGTTACCATTTCAAAGTTCTAGAGGGTCAGTCTGTTAGGCACAGTTTAGCTGAATACTCAGAGTTACAGAGCTACAGTGAAGATGTACTGGGCTAGACACTATCTGGAGGCCCTACTGTGAAAGAGACAGCTTCTAGGCTCATTCAAGTCGTTGACAGAAATAATTTCTTTGTATGACTGAGGACCCTGACTTCTGGTCATTAACAAGAATCCCTCCTCAGACACTTTCAATAGTTCCTGGGGCAACTTGTAGTTACTTGCCATATGGGCTGTACTACTATGACTTGTTTTTTCAAAAATTGATAGAATTAAAAAGGGAAATGGATAATTCCTTCATCATAACAGAGTATTAGGCCTGGGATTTGATTTTACCCTATTTTTAAGATCTTACATTAGCCAATGATTGTTTCATGGATTCTGACAGAAAATACCAGACTTCTGGGTTAGGAATAAAAGACTTTACTTTTCACAGCAAATAGAATAGGCATTAATATACCTGCATTAGTTTCCTTGTCCCGAGACCCTAATAGAAGAAGATAGACTGAGATGGTGAGAAATACTGGGCATCTGTTTTAACAAGCACTAAGAGAATATGCTTTTCTTTTTGGGGGGCAGGTGATGGCTAGAGAAGTAGAGGGGTATCTTTCAAGGTTATTAGTGGAATTAATAACTCAAAGAAATGGTCCAGGAAAAGAAGGATCAGGGTTTTGCAATCCTGGACACCCATCAAAATATATAGGAACATAAGAATCTAATGAGAACTAATCTCCAAAAAGAGATTTTTAATATCACTCAGCAATTATTTAAAATAAACACATTGATTATCTGGAAAATATAAAAATATACCTTATGTGAGCAATTAAATGTCTCAATATATTTAAAAGAACAGAAATCATGCAGAGTTTGTTCTCTGACTAGAACAAAATTAAGTTAGAAATTTATAACAATAAGCTCTCCAGGGAAACAACAAATATTTGGAAAATTACATTCCTAAGTAATCATGGATCAAAGAAGAAATTACATGGGAAATTAGAAAAATATTTTTAAATAATACTGAAAATACAATGTATTAAGCTTGGTGGTATAGAACTAAAGCTGAGCATAGAGGGAAATTTACAGCTTTAAATCTTTATATATAAAAAGAGTAAAATTCTAAATTAATGATCCACTTTCAGAACCCAGAAAAAGTAAAGCAAACTAAACTTCATTGTGCATACAAAAAAGAAAATGGCAATATTCAATGAAACAGATAAGCAATAGGGAAAATTTGAAAATCAAAAGTTCTTTTAAATAATTAAATCGATCAGTTGCTAGCTTGCAGATCTAGAAAATAGAGATCAATTATTGTTAATTATAATGATATAAAAATAAACAGACAGCTACAAATCAGAGTCATCCACAGGAAAGAGGGAGGGACTGGGATCAATGTCAGGATGGGGAGAGCACAAGGGACTTTGGTAATGGTGCACGGGTGAATTGATGATGGAAACTCTATGGGGACAACATGTAGAAAAGAAAGCAAACATTGTAAAAATAAATAAATAAAGGGAAAAGTTATGATCTATCCTACAGATATTAAAAGGACAAAATAATATTAAGAATGACACTGTACCAAAATGTTTAACTACTAAAATAGTTTGCCAAAATTGACACCAGATTAAACAAAATCTGTGACCTTATATAGACAAAAGTTTCTTAGACATACACAATTATACTGCAATAGGGTTGTTAATTAAAATTCAGATTTAAGAAATAGATTCTTGGCATTACATATTGTTTCCAACCATAGAATTCTATAGTCTTTGAATATATACACCACAAAGTCAAAGAGATGATCACATCATCACAGAAATGTTATGGTGCTTAAACACATTGGTAGGAAGAATCTCCCAGTGATCTCCATTTCTTAGCATTCCCTCCTTCATGTAGTATGCTTCCTCCATCTAAGTGTGGCCAGGTTCTGGTAATTTACTTTTTAACTAATAGAATATGGCAAAGGTGTGGGAATGTCACTTTTCTGCTTAGGTTATAGAAGATCGTGTCTATCTTACTAACACCTTTCTTGCTGGCACTCTCTTACCTGCTGACTTTGATGAAGGTAGGTGCCAAGTTGTGAGTTAGTCTATGGAGGTACCCAAGAAGTTGTGTGAGAATTCTAACCAATAGTATATGAGCAACTGACACCTTAGCAAGAAATTTAATTCTGTCAATAATCTCATATGTGAGCTAGGAAGTAAATCTTTTCCAGTGGAGCCTTGAGATCTCAGACTGCAACCTTTCTGAGAAACTCAGAGTCAGAGAACCAAGTATAGTTTCCTAACTAAATATGTTAATTTTATCTAAATTAAAAATACCAGAATACTTGATGTTTTATTGGGGTAGAGGAATTATTTAATGATAGATATGATGAAAACATTTCAAATTCTAATAGTAGGAACACATTTATCTACTGAATTAAGGATAACTACTGTGTTTATGTGGATTGAAAGGAAAAATGATCCTCCACTCAAGAATGTCAACCCAAGTGCTGTTGGTAAGACAATTGCAAAGGAAAGTTGTAACACTTAGAACTAAAAAGAGTTTGTTTTATTGTACTCTGTGGATTTAGAAAACCAACCACTGGCTGTGTGGTTGCATTATCGATTGCTGCATTAAAAATTTTTCCTTGAACTAGTGGTTTGGGGAAATATCATTTACTATTTTCAATTTCTGTGGATCATGAATCTAGGCGATACTTAGCTTGGTGACCTACCTCAGGGTATCCGATAGGCTGAAATCAAGAGCTGTGCTTTTATCTGAATGCTCCATCAGGAAGATTCAGTTTCAAAGTGTGTTCCTGGCTTTTGGCAAGAATCAGTTCTTGGGTGGCTGAGAGCTACCCGCACTTCCTTGTACAATTGGCTTCTACTGAATACACTTACTACAAGAACTTATACAAGTAATATTTTGTATTAACATATTTATTAATCAAGCTTCTGTATCATCCATAATCCTAACAGCAATTTTTTTACTTTATAGAAAATTTTAGCCAACCAAAAGGCAGAAAGCGAGAATGAACATAGATGATGAGATTAAGCAATATGGAATTTTCAGGCTTTGTAAGCTGATCATGAAAGCGTATGCCATTACTTTCGCTTTATTCTGCTCATTGCAAGCAAGCCAGTAGATCCAACCTGTACTGAAGGCAGGGACCTGCATAGGAAGTGAGAATAACGGAAACTCACCTTAGATTGCTCCCTGTCAAAATACTAACATGTCACATAGGATATAGTACGTGTAAAGTACTGATTTTTGGCAACATGATTTCTGGACTTTGGAGTACATGAGTTATTTAAAAAGATTAAGATATTAGCCTGCTATAGAGAAAATATAAAAATCTTTAAATATACCTATACTGGTTATAAGTTGTTAAGTATATTATAAAATATTGATTGATGTGATGAAGTAATCTTTCTAAGCTATAGTTATTAAACTTGCATTATAATTTGTAAAGTCTAGTACTAAAGGGAATATAGTTTAAATAATTATTTTAATTAAAATTTTCAGTTAACTGGATCATTTTCAGAAATATAAATTTGTGTTTGGTATATTAGTTTCTTATAGTAGATATAACTTGATCATATGATAATTGATAACTTATTGACTTCATATTTCAAAGATATAATTTATTCCAAACCATTAAAAACAATCATTTTACTTTAGAGTTGTCTTTCTAAAATAATTAAAAATTAATTAAGTAGCTACTACTCTATTACAAATTACCCCCAAATTTAGTGACTTTAAACAACACCCATTTATTTTTTTTTTATTTTTTTTTATTTTTTTTTAAGATTTATTTATTTATGCACACAAGCACTGGGGTACAGGCCAGAGGTGTGGGGGTGGTGAGAGGATTCACCACAGAGAGTGGGGAGCAGAACAGGCAGATCAACTGAAGTACACTGCTGAGGGGAGCAGCGGGCACAGCAGGAGAGGTCCGCCACGCCATGTGGGTCCCCCCCCTGGCCAGCAGCAGGGATCGAACTCGTGCTGCAGTGGCTGCGGTTTGCCTCAGAGTGTGTTGCTTAACCCACTGCGCCACCAGGGAGGCCCAACACCCATTTATTATATAGTTTCTGTGGGTGATAAATTAACACAATGGTTAGGGAAACAATGTAACTTGAAAGTATAATAGGATAAAATATATATATCTTATTTAATATTTGAATTTACAATTGGCTTCTACTGAATACACTTACTATAAGAACTTATACAAGTAATATTTTGTATTAATGTATTTATTAATCAAGCTTCTGCATCACCCATAATCCTAACAGCAATTTTTTTACTTTATAGAAAATTTTAGCCAACCAAAAGAATGATGGTAGATTTTATTGTATTAGCTAACAATATACCAAATACAGATTCAGGCAGCTCTATTTTTGTCATTGTTATTATTACTACTACTATTACTATTGTTGTTGCTGCCACTCTTGTTATTAGTGGAACTAGTAGTTGTTACTGTTTTGAATCTCTAGAGCAAATAATTTAATTAATGAGCACCTTGGTATGTGACACATATTATCATTGTGCAAGTCCCTTTTTCATAAGTATGATGTATTTATATGTTCACTCACTCCTATTCTCTTGATCTTTTCCTTCTTTTATAGGTTACTAATGTAGGGTATTTTTATATTTATTTTTGCTTTGTGTATCTTATAAAAAGTACTCTTGTGTATACAGATTTTTAATCATAAATTGGTATGCACTATGTATTTTGTTCCATATTCTTTTCAGTAAATATAGTGTGTTATAGTGCATTTTGTTACTACATATGCATATGGTAGGTTCCTTCTAGTAGCTACACAGCATCCAGTGCTCTGTATCCATTAATATCGTGCTCACCCAGGGATGGCTAATTCCAACTTCTTTGGTGCCCAGACACTGTGGCAATAAACTATATTTCTGTGCTTCCTTTAGGCCTGGGGAAAAAATTTTTTTTTTGTGGGGGGAGCTACATACATAAGAACAGAATCTTTATCTTAGAGTTAGGAGAAATATGAGTTACTTATATCTTTGTGTTTAATGTGTTATATCTGTTCAATATAAACTTTGGAACATATTTGCACAGAATAAAATTGGCAACCTAAATAGTATGAGATTCTAAGCATCTGATGGTGAAGCATTGACTGTTCAGAGTGGGAAAAAGAAGAATAATGGCAAGTGGGATAATCTGAAAACTTTGCCTTTTCTCTAGAGTTGATGTATGATTCCAGCATTAAACAAACAGTATAGTTAAACTATAAACCTGCAGTTTTTATTTCATATCTCTTTTTAAAGACAAAATTTCGAGAAATATTGGTTTAAATATCAGAGCTGAATTTTCTTCTCTTTACTTGAGTAAAGAGATTTTAGAGAACATAGTGACAAAAATTATCTTCATTTCTACATTGTTTTAAACATCTTTGTCATGACCACCATGCTAGAATTGTTTCCAGTTGCAGTTTCAGTAGATCAGTCCTCATTTTCAAGAGCCTGTTGTATTTACTGATTCCTACAATACCTGCTACATCTGGGTTCACCTTATGTGTAGCAAGAAAAAGTCTACTTATTGTATACTTCATGTGCTATACCCACTGTCACTTGGTCTTCTCACATGCTGTTCTTATTTGACATGTGTCACTGTATGTCTTAGCATCTCCCTTCCTCCATCCCTCCCTTCACAACACAAGCTGGAAAGTACAGTGACCATAGGAAAGACCCTGAAGGCCAGTGCTGCAGGCCAGAGAAGCCAGCCCCTGAATGGGAGCTGAGAGTGTAGAGACAGCCTCGAGTGGAAGGACACTCAACTTAATCCAGCAACAGGAGATTTTGTAGCCAATCTTTGTCTGCTCAGTCACCACAGAAAATTGTTGGAACTCATGAATTTATGATCAGGTGTGCCCTTGGTTGGCCATCACTTAAAAAGGATGGATTTATGTATGTGAATTATCCAGAGAACTGGAGCAAGAAGCATGGATGTCAAGAAACTTAGGTTTTTAGTGCTGACTCTGTAATGAACCCACTGAATGACCTTTGCCAAGTCATTTAACTTCTCTGGGGCTTTCATGATTCTGTGCCTTTGTAGGTGTTTTCCTCACTATCTGGAATCCCCTAAGCTCTTTGAAGGGGAGCTTCTTGCTCATCAGCAATATTCAGTTTGGTGTCATCATCTCTCTGAAACATCCCGATTCCCCACCTACGCCTGAGTAGTGAACTGCTGCTTCCTTTGTGCTTCTGTAGTAGTTATTGTGTAAGCAAATGTATCTCTCCCACTCTCCTCCCTTCCCCCCTTGCCTTACATACTGTGAGTTCCCAGAAGACTAAAAAGTATTTACTGTATTTTTGATTTCTTAGTGCCTAGTATATGTAACCCGGCATAAAATTTGAATGTTTTTTTTTAAATCTCATGAATGAACTTTGTCTTTATATTTCTTAACATATTAAGTGAAGCTATTGGGCAAGATGGGTGGTTTTCAAGCATTTAAAAAGTGGAAGAATTGGTCAAAATTTTAAGAGGACCAATACATTATGGAGAAAAAGAAGGAAGTGCTCTATTTGAAGAAAGAATCAGTTTCGAAAAACCTGCCCACTTAACCTCTCCTCTTTGATTAGAGCACTAGAAGGTGAAGAAATAGGGTTAAATTGGCCTGTAATTTTAATTGCTTATTTTCTTTCAGCTGTAAAGGTATAATGCTATTGACAGTTGTTCTTTCAAGTAGCAACATTTTTTTTTTTATGAGACTATTTTTTTGTGGTGGAATTTTTCCTAAAATATAAAAATACTGTCCTGCTTTCCTGAAAAACAGAATCCAGAACTAATGTAACTGATTCTTTCCTTAATGACTCAGGCCCTCATTAGGAACATTCATTGTGTCACTGAGCTGAATTCACAAAGGCGTTGTTATGACGTGTTTATTTTCCTATATCTCCCTTGTCTGTCAGCTATCATTGCTAGTGCTGTCATTTTCTCTGACCTAATAGCTCCCTTAGATAATCTCTTTTCCTCAAAGTCCCTGTGCCCTAAATTTTCTGTGTGCTAAAAATACATAGGTCTGTTTAGAGTTCACAAAAAGTGAATAGGACTTGAGAAAGTCCATGGCATTTTGTGCTGGCACTATCAGAAGTTCATGAAGGTTATTACTGGTATTTAGAGGTTTAGGATCATTGCCTGGTTGCCATATTCTTGGGTTTGGGGATTTCAAATCAAGCTCTGCATAAACAAGGTAGAATATATGGTTACTAGAAATATTAACCTTACAATCTGGGATAATTAAATGTGGATGTACTTTAATAATTTAAAGCACTTAAGCCATTTTTTAAATAAAGCAAATGGTAAAATACCTTTGAGAATGAACTAAGATATATTTGTTTATAAATTATACAACATACTCTTGAACTATGCTCTTGTACTATATGGTATATACATTATAAAAATACATAATAAGAGCAACAGAAACAACATTTAAACAAATACAAATGCTCATCCTAACATTTTCTTTCCACATTCCAGGGAATTGTCTTGTGCACTCCTAAAATGCACACATAATTATAAATTCCACTGATGATCTCTGGTTTAGATATCTACAATAAGAATATTAACTTTGACTTTAGTTAAGCAGATAAGCATCCTTTCAACTGAAATATAATCTAGCTGCTTTCAGGACATCAAATCATTTTGTTTTAATCTCCAGAACCTAACATGCGACCTCTCATATAGTAGGTATACAGTAAATGTTTGATGAACATTTAATGAATTACTATTAAGTAGTTCATAGACTTTAGGAACTCCTTAAATTATTTTTTATTTTATTTTCTTTGGTCATGTCAAAACTCAAAGTGTGTTCACATATCATTATATCATCATTAGTGTATACACCACCAGGAGGCAATGATTGTAAGGCACATTGGGATTTCAGTGTCAGAGGGCTTTGAGCCAGGGCTTGGGCATTTATCTCCAATAGAAGACTGGTCCCCACAAAGGTTTCTATGCATCCCAATTACTATAGTGTGAGGCCTGGAAAATCTGACTTAAAACCATCATGTGCATCAAGCTTCTGGGATAGTTGAATGGTCACTGGCAGTAGTCACTAAATACTGGTGATCCTCAAAGCCAGGCAGGTAATACTGTTAAGGAGTTAGGAAGAATGTGGAGAAAGAGAGGGAGGCCAGTAAGGATACATTTGAATAGAGTTTTAGGGCACAGCTGTATCATAGGCCTCTACTCTTGCTCTACATACTCACCTGCATAGAGACCTGCATAATCTGGCAATGAAGTACCATCTATGAGCTTGTAGTCCAGACACATGTCCAGCAGCCTACTGGGTGGTTTCAATTAGCCTCAGACATGATATCATCTGTGTGATTAACTCAGCTGCTTTCCCCCAAACCTGCTTATTCTAAAAGTTTCCATATCTATAGGTGGTTCTACCACCATCTATGTAGGTGCAGAAACCTAGAAGAAACCCCTGATTTCTTAGCTTCCTCACTCTTCACCTCTGTCTCTTCCACTCCATTCCCAGTGCAGTATCATACCTTGCCTCTTGATTGGATTTCCCAGCTTCCATGTCAGTGTCTCCAAATCATTTTACACATTAGAGCAGAGTGACTTTCGTAAATAACAATTTGGATAATATATCCTCCTTGTTAGAGGTTGAGTTTTCTGGCCTCCCAGGTCCATCCAAATAAGACTCCTGCTCTTTTCAGTTTCAGTCTTCATCACTGTTCCACTTACATTTGGTTATCTTCATATTGAACTTTTTAAAAGTTTTTCAGAGCTGTTGGTTAACCACAAACACTTGGATCTTCAACATCTTCAACACCCCCCCTCCCCCTGCTATTCCTGCCTGTAGCAGTCTTTTCTCCCTTTTCACTTCCTCCAGTCTCAACCAAGATTGTTTTTCCAGAACTTTTCCCTGATTCCTGGACCAGGTTATAGATCCCTGCTAGGTATTATCTTAGCATCCCAGAATTTTCCCTCCCCTTCTATTTAGGACTGTTATAAGTGGTGTTGTGTCCATATTTCTTCCTAGAGTGTGAATTCGTATTGGAAAATGGCCACATCTTCTTCACTGCTGCATCCTCAGTGCTCTCCACGTTCATATGTGTTGAATAAAAGAATGAGAGGATGAGGGACCTGGACTGCTCACTGGGGACCACACTAAGTAGTTAGTCCGACTGAACAAATACAGCAAGTGATGGGGTAGATGGGCAGCTTTGGGGAGACACATAGGACCCCATACTTAATTCCAGTGTTTCAGATACCAACCTTGTGGATTTCTAGGTCCTCCCAGAGGGTAGATATGGGTTTACCTGAATAAGCAGGATAGCCTTACAGCCAGACAGACTTGAACTCAAAATCTTAAAGTACTCTTGGCAAATCACAGATAGGGCTGATGTAGACCCATTGAGATAATTTGTGTAAAATGTATGACATGGTTACCTGGTATTTTGATATGACTGTTGTATTTTTTTAAAAGATTTTTTTTTATTTATGCATACAAGAGCTGGGGTATAGGCCATAGGCATGGTAGGTGAGAGGATTCACCAGAGACAGAGTGGGGAGTAGACCAGGCAGACTGACTGAAATACACTGCTGAGGGGAGCAGCGGGCAAGGCAGGAGAGGTCCACCTCTCCATGTGGGTCCCCTCCCTGGCCGGGGATCAAACTCACGCTGCTGTGCAGCAGATGCTCCACAGGCACTCAACCTGCTGTGCCACCAGGGAGGCCCTGATATGACTGTTGTATTAATGTCATTTTATGATGCTCAATGTTACCATCAATGTGCTGCTTCTATATAATTCTATATTATTCTATATTATTTTTGAACACCTTCCCGATATCTGATATTCTTCCGAATTCTACAATTCTCTTTAATCCTCATGAGACTCTATGATGACCTTCTCTTCTTATTCTCACTTTTGGATAGAACATAACATAGAGAGGATGGACTAACATGAATTCACACAGTTGGTTGGGCAAGGTGCAGAATCGGACCATCTTATCTTGGCAATTGTACCACACAACCTTTCATTTGCTCCTAATATTTTTCATTGAATTTTATTCCTCCTCCATTTAAAGTAAGATGTTTGCACTTAATGAGTATTTGTTGAATCACCTCCATGGGTACAACATTAAGTACTGTGAAATTAATTTAACATACATTTATCACTTGAATATCTGAAAGAATGCTGTAATCTCTTAATATTCATGGATTTTGTTATATTGGGGAGGAGAATTTTAAAAAGGAACAATAAAATAATAATGGGATAAAATGCTGCAGCAGACAGTTATACTTCCTAAATGTTTATTGTCTAACAGTAATGCTGTCACCTTCAGAACTGATCTGCTCCCATTAAGTAGATTCCAAATAGCCCAGGCCCAATATACGTTTATAGGAGAGTTAAAACACCATTTCTGAAATTTCTAAGTTAAAAAAAAAATCATTTGCTAGTTGTAGTTCATGGGAAACAAAATGTCAATTTTCTTGGGGTGGGAGATGTTCTGAATAACTGTCATCAGAAACTTAGAAGCTAAGTTTTTCAGGTTAACTGAAAACTAAGTTTGGATGCACTCTGTAAAGATAAGAAGTGGTTCTTTTCAATTAGATTCCATTTCAATTTTTTTAATGAAATGAAATTTCTATATTAATGATATTTCTACAAGAAAATATATCCACTGTACATTTTCAATTTTGATAACATTTTTGTGATTCCTCTCTTGTCCTAGAGATTTAAGTTTGTTCCAGTTTTATACAAATGAACTTTGCATTTCATTCACAATGAAATAAAGAGTAAAAGTTATCAGAATGTACTATTACAGCACTTTCTATCTACAAATTGTACTTGTTATTCTTGGTTCATCAGATTAAGCTGCAATCAGAACGTTGATTTTATAAAGGGAGAGCTGACTTCTGACCACAAGTTTATCTGCCACAGAAGCCATGTGTGAGACCTTTAGGACCGTCAGCTTTGAGGTCAGGTCGGAATCCTCCAGTGGATTCAGGCAGCTGCAACTGGTTTTACCCCATCCAGGCTCCTGTTTGACCAAAATAAGCAAAGACTCGAAAAAATGAAATAAGGTAATTTTGGAGTCGTAATTTAAGAAATTAAACATTATAGGTTTTAAAGCCACACTTTCTTTTTCATGAAAGTGTATTTTTTTTCATTTTGCATATAACCAACCTAAAGGACTTCCCAGAGCTTCAGTTGGTCTGGGGCAGGATTAGGCAGTAGTTGGGAGACTGGATGGGTGACCTAGGCAGTGGGGAGCCTGGACTGCAGGAACCAGCAGAAGACTCCTTTTCTCTAGCCCCTAGAGAAACCTCTAGGCAGGGTGCCAGCCCAGTCCAGCTTTGGCCTCCTGACCTAGACATCGCAGGGGCAAAGGCCTGGGGAGCTCTCTGCTGAGGCCAGTCGCACCGCCCCCAGTCTCAGTCAGCAGCCGCCCGCCAACAGTTCAAGGCCTCGCCATCCGGATATGATGAAAGGAGCAACAGAGGGAGAAGTGTTTCAGGAGTGTAGGAGTAGTGGCAGAGGGAGAGAGGAAGAGGAGTAAAAGGCACCCTTGCAGGGAACTGGCCTGAGTGAGCTGGCTGGAAAGAGGGGGCGGAGAGCGCAGTCAGGAGCTGCTGCTGTTGCCACCGCTGCTGGGCTGAACCAGAGGGAGGCGGGGAGGTACAGTACGCACAGGGGCGGCCACCACGCAGTCAGGCCACCAGGGTGAGATGCCGCCACTGCTAGAGCCGTGCTAACTTTCTGGGGCGGAAGAGGAGGAGGAAGAAGTTTGGGCGGGCGAGGTAGAGGGAATGCGGAGGTAGGTGGTGGTCTCTTGGATGGGAGGAGGAGGGATTTGATCCCTTCCCTGTAACTCTAAATCTAATCCCCTTTCCTGGCACCCCTGCTGCCCCCTCCCTTCTGCCCTCTTCCGACCTGGGGGACTCCACTGCAGTCAACTTGCTGGGTAACAGTTTTCCTCCCCGATTTCAAATCAAAACTTACCCGGGTGGGGTTTAGGGGAGGGACGAGAAGGGGGGAGGGAATGTCCCGTAGGACTGTCGAGCTCTTCTCCAAAAACACTTTTTAAATTTTTCCACCAGAAGCAGTCAGTTCCCAGAACCCAACACCTAACAGCCCTTCGCGCGTTCGCCCCGCGGGGCAGCGAGCAAGGCGGCTGCGCCGGCTCGGAGGAGCAGCCCATGTCCAGCGCGGGAGAAGCCCTCGCTGCTGGGCCCCCGAGGCCGAACTGCTCAGCGGAGGAGGGTGGCGGCTGTCTGGGCGCCTCGGCCCAGGGTGAGTGCACGCTTGCTAGTGCAAGCTTTTTTGTTGTTGCATTTTAGCATTTCTTCATACATTTTCTAGTAGGGACGGAATGTGAGTGCCGGAGGACGGATTCCTACACTGTCCTGGTGAACTTTTGCATAGTTAGCTTTACTCAAGCAAGTTCTCCGGGATTCCTGCCCTGGATCAACAACCGGATAAGAGGGCGGGATCCTCTGGTAGCTCCA
This sequence comes from Galemys pyrenaicus, assembly GCA_019455555.1. Lineage (NCBI taxonomy): Eukaryota > Metazoa > Chordata > Mammalia > Eulipotyphla > Talpidae > Galemys > Galemys pyrenaicus. The sequence continues at coordinate 15,883,551 of JAGFMF010012021.1, forward strand.
CTCCCCCTTCCTTTGGCTGCCCAGAAACAGGGTGGCAGGATCATTTCTTAAGCATATGCATTTGGGGCCTAAGACCCAAATGTGTGGGTTCAGAGTACTTCTTCCATCTGTTTCTTTAGTTCTTGTGTTTTCATCAGGTCCAGTACTGCTGCTGCTTTCTGAACAAGCATGCATTCAGTTTAACTGTCTTTCTTGTGTACCTTGCAGCTAGGTTGATAATCCAGGTTTCCATGACCACTAGTTTTGGAATGGTTCATGCTTATACTTTCAACAACTTCTGTTCTGAAGCAAATATGCTTTGAAAGAAACCCTTTCCAAAAGTGGACTAGCTCCTTTCTGTTCTTCCAAAGTGTAAACATGTGCAGCCTATAAAGAAAATACTCTTGTTTTGGGAAACTTCCATAACAAGCTTATAAACAAGTCAGACAGTACTTTATTGTCTTGAAGGTAACACCTTTCAAGTTTTCATTGACGACAGACCCATGGACTTGCTCTCCTGATACTTCGTCCTCTAAGACCATAGGGCAGTTCCTATTTTAAAGTTCTGAACACTGATACAAATCACTAAACATTTTGCCAGGATTCAGAACCTACTTTATACTCTTAATATTAAGCATTTCTCATAGTTTCTCTCACTACCCCCTTTACAATGTAGTGAGCTTTAGAGATCCTTTTTTTTTTGTAAGTCATGAAAAAGTGGAAAATAAGTCTGAACCCACACTCTGAACCAAGTTTCGAAGCAGAGAACTTCCATGACTAAATTAAATTGTTCTGGCATTCAGGGCTGTTCAGTTAAATTGTTTATCATTGCATTTTGCTTTTAAGCAGTGAGTCATTTTTTTTAAACAGAAAACCAGAACTAGAATGATAAGCATGTTTTACTAGAAGTAACCCTTGTGCTATACTTTGCATTATCCACACCACCCTGTCCAGTCACCAGGTATGCCTGCAATAGCCCTGTGGACTGAGTGATGGATTGTTTTTGTCACACTAGAGCTGATCGCTATTCTTAAAACAGTGCTTATGCTGAAAGATTGATATCATACACATTGGAGAAACAAAGGATTTGGAAGTAGTTGAGTTCTACAAAGTCCGACTTTAATACTATGAACTTTTAAAACTCTGCTTAGAAGAGTCTTAGAGCACTCCTCTGATGCTAGGATATAAGGTCCCATGTGACTCACTTTAGGAAGCAGAGCCTCTAGAAAGGTCTGAAATACAGTGCTGGCTGTGTACAGCACATCCATTATCAGTGTGGAAATAGAAACTTATTTTTCAATTATAATTCATTGAAAATTGACTTAGCCTTAGCAATATTAGTTACATCTTGCTTTCTTATTAGTTCAATATTGATTCTAAATATCCTTTAAATAGATACTGCTTTAATTGTAAATGTAATAAAAAGTTGAGTTTTTAAAGCCTCAGAAACTTTCTAAAATATTGTCTCAAATAGGTGGATTCCATAAGTTTTGTTAAGAAAAAAAATCTTTTTGGAGTGGGGAGAGAAAAACCTTCCATGGTTAAGTTCTTAATAAGAGGTTAAGTTCATTTTATTAATAAAGGTAGTAGTGAAGAAACTTTGCTTGCCTCCACTCCTACCTCTTCACTTGTAATCTCTTCCTCAATTTCTTTTATCCTTTTCCTTCTGCTCCTGGATTCTTTATCATATTTTCATCTGGTAGAATGTGACTGCTTAATTAATTGAAACTTGATTTAAATATTTTGTGTATTTAAAATAATGTTGTGATGCTATCTATTCTGTGAACCAAAGGCATCAAACCTTAAATTGGGAAGTAGTTTTGAGGAGTCTCCATTCTGAACTCTCCATAAAGTCTAGTGTTCCTTCTAGATCCTTCAGGTGGTTTATTGAAAACCTATAGTATAACCCATTCTAATCAGCAGTCAGTGTCATGAAGGTTTTCCTTATTGAATACAGATCTTTCTCTTTAAAATGTTTACCCTTCTGCTGTGATTTTGCAAGCAACATTCTGTTGCTTTGAAAGCATTGAAAGTCATTTGTATGTATTTTGAAAACTCACAGAACAAGCGCACAAGCTCATAAGCTCTGGGCTGTAAGCAGGATCCAAAATAAGTGGTAGCAGGTAGAGAACAATGGGGGTTTCAGGTCACAGAGAACTCATGGGCAGCAGGCAGTACTTCTCAGCTTAAGCTCATTGTTGCCATTGAGGCTAATATCTTCCAATATTTCAAGAGATACTGGACATATGAATTTTTATATATCACCTTTCCCATCTTAAAAGTTGGCAACTACCTAAGGACAATTTCTGTCCAGGCCAAACAAAACAACCACACCTGCCAGTTGAAAACAGCTCTACACAGCTAGTTTGCAGTCTATTATAGAAAAAAGCAAATTTGTGATTTTAAACTGTTTCCCTACATATGATTAACTTCTGAAAGATTGATTTGCCTTGTCATGCATTCCTATGTTAAGTGTCTTGCTAGGTGAGGGTCAGTTTGGCCTCACTTATTAAGAGAAAATGGATTTTGTGTACATTGTTCTTCTACTTGTCATTTTTTTCCTTTTTTTTTTTTTTTGGCAATAAGTCTCTTTATTGTATTATCAAACAGCACTAACAATGTAGGCATTTCCTTTCTGGTTATAGGCAATAGTTACTAGAATTCATATAGTCAAAAGAACCTTTCGATGAGGTGCTTCATTCACAAATCTGTTGCATCTAATTAAAGGAATTTTTAGAATAAGGTAGTGACATCAGAATTAGATAGGACATTGAAAGAATTTAAGTGACATGCACAAGGTCTCATACACAGCGAATAGAAATCAAGGTAGAGAAACAAATTATAAAATATATGTCATTGTGATAAATGTGGTAGAAGTAAAGAATCAATACCATTTTTTCATACGGATGCATGAATCAAAGATAAAAGGCTTTGGATATTGTGAATCACTTGTGCCGGTTCCCATCCCTATATCTCCCTCCCACCCCCACCCTACTGCATTTGCCAAGACTTAGACTATTGGACTGTGAGTGCTGGAATATACTTTAATGTGATAATGTGTGATTTAATGCACTCTTCTCTCTTGGGAGAGTCCTCTGAGACTATTAGGCTGACTTTTCATAGCAGGATGCAAAATGCCAGTGAAGTTAATTAAAAATAATTTAAAATAGAAGCTAGGGAGAAAATCTTCAAGTTTAAATTACATAAGAAGAGCTTTGACTTAGAAGCTTAGCTGAGTTGTCAGGAGTTTATCGTGGCTAATCAGATTTCCTTTATGGGAAGCTTGTTTATTTCATTTTATAGAATGTATGCTTGTAATATTCATATTCTTCTACTTTTATCATCTTTTATCCTTTGATTAGGATGGCATTTCTTAAAGTGTGTTGTCTTGGGACAGCTGCTATCTCTAGTTCTTAATCCTCAACCTGGGGATGCTTTTGCCTTCTAGGAGATACTTGGCAATGCCTGGAGAGAAGTTTGGTGGTCATAACAGGAGTGAGTGGTGCCCCCGGCCTCTACTATTAGAGGCCAGAGGTGATGCTAAACATCTTACAATGCACAGGAAAGGACAGAACTCCCTCCCCCAGCAGTGAATTTTTAGGCCCAACTTGTCATTCTGATGTGTCAGGGCTACTGCATTCATGACCCATTCTAGACTTTGAGTCAGACTGAGTGTAAGACTCAAAAATCTGAATTTTCAATAAATTTCAAGTATTCCTTAACTCTAGTTGAGAATCACTGTTTGAAATTTTTATCTGGAAAATGATATGTTACATTGCTATTTTAAGGGTTTTTTTTTTTAGTAAAATGATTTTTTAAAAAACCTTAATTTTTTTTTCAAGTTCCAGACTTACATAATTGCACATATATTCTCTTTTAGTGCATTCCAAAATTTTTATTACATGTCTCAATAAAAATAGGCCTGATTATTAATCCAAAAAAATTTCTTTTCAAAATTGTATGTATTGAAATACAAATATATTGTGAATATTGTGAAAGAAGTATGAAAATAAAAAAAGAGAGTGGGATGAAAATAAGTAAATAATATTTTCTTTGATAACCTCAGTAGTGCTATTTCTGTGCTACCGCTGCACTTTTCTTTGGATATCTTAGCATTATGGAATAAAAGGAAAGAAGTCCCTCACTTGCACATGAATTGTGTTCGTCTCTAAATTGAAGTTGTAGAGCCTGCTTTATACTTAGACTCAGAATGATAAATTATATTTAGTTCCCAAATCTCAAAAGTTTGTTGGAAATAAAGTTGATATATTTGCAATGATACATTATAGAGAACATAGTTGTATGATACCAGCAACCAAATACAAATAACCAATAGCAAAATTGTATTGAATAGAAACTGGTTTAAACCATTTTTTGAATATAGGTGCCTAAGAAAGAACAGACTTGATCAGAAAACTAAGGAAACTTGGGGGTATTTTCAAGCCCCTTAGAATTTATAGGCATAGTTCTTTTTTATGTCTAAAGGAATCAGTGTTCATTTTATAGGTTTAGTTACAGAATTGCAAGTTACTGTCTAGGCATGTTCATTTTCCCTTTGCTAAGAAAAAGAATGAAATGAGTGAAGGAAGAATGTAATTGAAGAAAAGAAAAAACTAAGAGGGAAGGAAGAGAGGAAAGAATTGTACTTAAGGAAGGTATGTCTATAAATTTAAGGAAGTGGAGACATTGAACTGTTAGAACAGAAAACTATGAAAAAAGTTCTATGGGAAAGCATTTATGAGCTGAGCTGAGCATGCTAAGAAGTAGATGATGGGGAAAAAATCTTGATCAGGCAGGTGTCATCGCTGACCTTGATGTAGACACTTAATGTGTATTTGTGTAATAAATGACTGGATAAGTGTCCAGAGTGATTCAGGGCAGCAAATGGCAATGAAAAGGAACAGTTTTGGAGTTGGGGTGAAGGATGGGGAAAAGGGAAGCATTCATGTTTGTGTTTGTAATTCAGGGCACTTTTATAGAGGTGTAATTTTATTACTGATTTTAAATCTGTCATAGTTTTGATTTCTCTTCACTGTGGTTATTTTTCCTTATGTGCTATATAAATCTTCAGTCCCTCCACATATATGTTGACTCCTGTTATATGACAGGTACAGAGAGAAATGGATTGGTAAGTGAATCTGGGGTTTTCGGGATAGGGAAGCACACTTGCACATACCTTTAACACAAGGTGGGTAGATTGGCACTATAATAAAGGCATGGAGAAACTGGGCAAGAAAGCCTCTCTAGCTGGAGCATTTGGCAAAGGCACCAGGAGAACTTTTGATTTAGAGTTGAACAAAGAACCATCATCACAGATGGTAGAAAACAAGTCTTGAAGAAAACATTACAGAATATCGAGTAGTTTACTGAGATCTTTGGTGGCTGTATGGAGAAGAAAATCAGGTAAAATTGTAAAAACAGGCTAAAATTGTTTTGAGGAGGACCCTAATTTTCCTGTTGAGAATCTTTAATATCCTCCCCAAAAGCAGTGGTGAGCCATTGAAGGTTATTGAGGAGAAGGAGAATCATGATTAAAGTCATGATTTAAGGGAAATAAATCTGGTGGCAGTTCAAAGATTGATTTTGGAGGTAAGGACAAGAGTGAAGGCAGTGATTATCCAGAAGGCTATCACAGTAGCCTGACAAAAGGTTGGCGGTCCCAGCACAGTACCAGTGGCAGTAGAATTGAGAAACTTGATTTCTAAATAATAGCAAAAGTAGACTGACTAGAGCTCTACCTAGTTCTAGTTCTGAGAGACCCCTGAGGGCACTGATGTTTTACTTATTCATCTCTGAATTTCTTAAAACCAAGCACAGTATCCAATTTTTGTTGGACGGATAAGTTGGGCAAAATATTTAATGTAGGAAGTACTGGAAAGGTAGAAATTTAAGATGATCTGTACATTTGCTTTATCAGTTTCCTGAGTAGAAACAGAGGAGGAGCTATTAAATCTTCTTTTGATCATAGTTCCAGGGAAATAATCTCCACCCAATTGCCAGTAGGCAGCAGTGACTCAGTGAATGGTGTCAGGCTTAGACTAGGAATTCGTATGAGGTAGCTGATGGATGAACATGAGAGGGAGAGGGAGGAGTGAGTTCCAAATTTGGGGCAACGGCTGTACTGGAGGGAGGAGAAGGAAAATAATGCAAAATATAAATTCATGCCAATTGGTGAAAGACATGTTGGGTATTTGGATATGATGGAAAATGAGAAGAGTTGAAATAGGGGAGATACACGGGTGTGGAAGTTGTGTGGTTTCTTTTTGTTTTTTGGTTTTTTTTGGACTGGAGGATTTTAAACACCTCAAGTATTAATGGGAAGAGTGGCAGGGGATAGAAAGATTGAAGATGAAAGACCATGAGATAGGGTGGTGGTGCAGTGTGTGCTGGTAACTGATGGAGTGAAATTCTGGGAAAGAATGGGATGAGGATCCAGTCTCCCAGTCTTAGGAAAATTGGGAATGTTTGCCATTGACATGGGTATGGAAAAAAGGATGAGTGAGAATCTAGAAAAAAAACTTATATGAATAGAAATTATTGAAGGCCTACATTTTAGCAAAATAGATGGTAATACTTGCTGGGAACAAGGCTGGGGTTTAGGATGAGTCAAGAAATTTGAGATGTGTGGAAAAGACTTGGAAAAGTGGAGAATTGAAGAGGGAGTTAGCCTGGGGCAAACCAAAGGACGGACTGAGTGCTTTACTAAGGATGAATAGCATGAATTTTTAGTGGACACAGTCAGCATGGTTGATTGCCTTTCTCAGCATCCTCTGTGAGGATGTGCTGGAACATGGGGATGGAAGCCAATAGAATAGATTTGGAGGATTCGCATAGAGTTGGAGGTTGGGAGAATGGACGCAGTGGGAGGGAGTTTGCACTAACTTATCTTGTGTTCCAGACTGGATAGGGAGCCAGAAAGACCAGAAGCACATTTGGCAGGAGAAAATTTCTGGCCTGAAAGAATCGTGCTTGTCGACCCTGCATGGTCAATTCACATGCAAAGATTTAATATATACGATTGAGTAACCTTTACAGGGCTACTGGGAAAACTGTGGAATTTTGGGGTGTGTAAAGGGACTTTCCTGTTTCTTTGAAACTTATTTCCTGGATCTTGTTGAGGTGATTTCATGGAAAGGGGTAATAATGGTGTGCAATTATTTTATTAGTGTTATATTTTAATAATAAAAGATTTGGGGAAAGTAAGGAAACATAAATTGACACAATCTAAAGTCATGCTATTTCCAAGTGGAAAATTACAACTACAAAGAAGGAAACAATTCAACCAAATAGTCTTTCTGAGATAATGCAATTTACTATGTAAAGGCAGGGCATGTGATTTTTATGTTTATAATTCTAAGACTTTATTCAATTTTTATTAAGGGAGGACTGCTTCTGCACTGGCTATATTGTAGATGTTTGGAGTGTTTAACCTTGGTAATTCACCGGAACAGATTAAAAATGCTACAGTCCTGTCAGCTGTCTTAATCAGTCGTGTGCTTGTTTCTGTACCACTCACTGTTTTGGATGCTTCTCTTTCGCCTTTTTGTCTTTGTAACTCAGTCTCTTTCATTTTTCCTCCTTCTCCACTCTGTTGTAATTAACACTTTACCGAAGTTACTTAAACTTTTAATCTTATTCTTCTATTACCAGCCATATCTTGAAGAAGGAAAGCTTTTAAGTTTTTGAAATTGAGTTACATTTTATAGATTCCAATTCTAATCACTTACAGTTCACTCAGCAGGAACTATGAAAAGAGTTATTTTAAAATGAATTTTGTTTGTGGTTTCTACTTAGAGTCTACTTCTCTTTTCAGATTCCAACCCACATGATCTGAAGAAAGATGATTCATATGCATGTGCTTTTATGCCTGATTTTTCAGTAGTTTCAGAAATAAACTCTGAAATTAATTTTCATGCTAGGTCATATATTACATTATTGAGGCACTAGAAGGAGAAACCTTGTCAACAAAATATTTTCTGGGTGCCTATGAAACACAAAGACCTGTGACGATTAAACATGTAATACTTAGTTTTGCTCACAAGGAATTTGTAAATGAGGTAAGCAAGAAGATGAGATATAACATTGTGCCAAATAAAATTGTAATCTCATGTCAGAATATCAATTCAAGGTTATAACAGGAACCATGTGAAACATTAGTGGATGTCTAGTTGCCAGCTCACGAGTACAGTTCTGGAGCTTACAGATTTAGAGGCAGAAAGGCAAAAAGGAGTCAGTTTTGTCTGGGTTGGGCTGCCAGCGATGTCAGCCGAAGAATACACTGTCTGTAGTCTTTTTGCTTGAGATCACCCAGAGTTCAGCACTAAAATAAGGCAACTCGTGGTTGAACTGATGACAGCTTTGTGAAGGCAGGTAGCAGAATGCAAAGGAACCATCTTCCTCTTCTGGCTTTCTCCACTCCAGGCTGTAGTCCTTGTACCTTTTTTCATGGTGGATGAATCCTTGATGTTTTGGGTCTGTTTGGCATGCTCCTGCTCCTGTAACTTCCATTACCTAAGCAATGTGTAGGATCCTTAGAAGATTTTTTTGAGGGAGTTTAGTGTTTATTTGTAACTGAAACACAAAATGAAAGTATGAGGCATGGGAAAATGTAGGAATTTACCATATTAAAATACCTATGCTATTAAGTTTTTCATCAATATATGTAATGGATCTAATTTTATTTGAACTAAAGGGAAATTTCAATCTTTGTGTTAGCAAAGTGTTTCTGATTGGAGGAGAAAAGGTTAGAGATACTGGTAGTGGGAGTGAAAGGGTCTAGATTTGAGACAAACTGGGAAATTTTTGGTTTTGTTTAAAGATTTACTTACTTATGCATACGAGAACTGGGGTACTGGCTGGAGGCGTGGGGGGTGAGAGGAGTCACCAGATACAGGGTGGTACACAGAACAGGCAGATTGAAACACACTGCTGAGGAGAGCAGTGGGTGAGGCAGGAGAGGTCTGCTGCACCATGTGGGTCACTCCCTGGCCGTGGATCGGACTTGTGCTGCAGTGGCTGTGGATGCTTCACAGTGCGTTACTTAACCCGATGTGCCACCAGGATGGCCCCAAACTGGGAAGTTTTAACTAGTTGGATCTGTAACTGATTATCCTGGGGCAAGGAAATTTAGGGGAAATAGAGAATTGAAAGATGGTTCTGAATCATCAATGATGAATGCCACTGACCAGATTCAGATTCAAACCACAGTTGGAGAAGTAGGCAGTTGGAGAAGTAGAAGAAAAATGGTGACAACTTTCAGGAAATACTGAATTTGAACTGCTAAAGATCTGTCCATGTAGAATGGAAACTTCAAATCGCTAGGTTAGGGCAGGTATCAGGGATAGGGCAATGGACCTACGATTTCCCTCCTAGAGGTGACTGAGTTGTAGTTTATGAGAAGCAGATTGGAGCCAGAATGGGTTGGTGATCTTAAAAGAAACCAAGGAAGGTAGTGTCCCAGAGAGGTGGTCCAGAAGGCAAGAGGTTGAGTTAGAAAATTATATAGTAGGCTCCTGGTTTCAATCTTTAGTAGATATCCCAGAAAGAACACATTTCCTGACTTCTAATCCAATTCATCATTCCAAAGTTCAAGACAGAAATTTTAATGCATTTTTAATTCTGTGACATTATTTTATTAAAGCTTTACACTGTTTTGAAATGCTCTTCTTTGTCCTCTCTCACTTGCTTACCTCAAGACCAACCCAAATCATATCTTTGAAATATCTTTCAGATAATCCCCTTTGATTCACTTTTGATTTCCATTGACTATCCTTTTATAATAGTACCCATTCAGCATCCGTCTCTTAAAAAGCTTGGGAAAGAAAGTTTCATAATAAAATAACAGATTAAATGAGGCAACAGGAAAGTGTTTAAAATTCTGGCACTGGTAACAGTAACCATGCTAGTAGACTAAAAATGGTTATGTATCATCATTTTTAAAAAGGAAAAGGTGGTAGAATCCTCAATTCCTTTTTCATAAAATGGGTAATCAGCTTTTAAGGGAACTGCTATAGATAGTCTTTGGATTTCAGCAGTCAATAAGACACATTCTTTTGGGGCAACCCTAATATAAAATGGGTTTGCCTGACTGGGTCCTCACCCGCATGCTTGAAAGGCACTTATAATGCCCCAACTGCAGGCACACACAACAAAGGTTAATAAAGGGTTTTATTTACAAGGGAAGGAGAAATAGTGTAGTGAATAACACAAGGGGAAGAGAGGGATACAGATTTGTAAATATCCTACTAGTTCCTTGGAGCTGGAACCCAACTGTGCGCTGAGAGCTGACTCCCAAGGAAAAAAGACCCCCCAAGGCCCATGTGTCTGCTTTTATACTCAGCCTGGCTGCTCAACTCCACCCTCAGGTCCCAGTGATCTGCCCTTCGATAATGACCTTATGGGATTTGTAGTCCTTGGATCTTGTAGGTCTGGAATGGGGGTCGAAGTCCATAACCTATTTGTATAATACATTCAGGAGGGTCTTTCCCCCTAACACTTTCATGATAGCTACTAGACAAGACTGAGAAGACTATTGTGCCTAGAAGAGTGAAGAGAATATGAAGGCTCTGAAGATCATTGAATGAATTTAGGGTGTTTAGGACAGAGAACAAGAGACATTTTCTAATATAGGACTATCACTTGGAAATTTAGACTTTGCTTGGTTGCAGAGAGCAAAATTTGAATCAGTGAAAATTATAAGGGAGTCATAGTCCACTGTGAGGAAAGTCTTTGAATAATTAAACCAGTTCCAAACTGAAGCAAACTATCTCCTGAGACAGTTTCCTGTCTTTGGGAGTGTTCCTGCCTATTCTCCTTGGCCTGTACCTGGGAGGTAGGAATTTGAATGTCTTCATCTGAATTCACCTTATCAAGTGGAGCTAAGACTCTTATAAGAACCTGTCTAACTCCCAAATTCTATGAACCTTTGAGTATTTGGCTTTAGTAAGAGTGTACTTGCTAGTTGAAAGAATTCAATTGAACCTATATTGAGGAGGCAGGTTTACTATGCCTCAGGGTCAGTGATCCTGGTAATGTAGATTTAAGATAAAGAACTGTAGAGTTGAGGGGCAGGAGATTAAGATAAGTGAGAGGAGGATTGTCTCTCATATCAGCTTGTTGTCTTCTAAACTTCCCCCTCCCCACCCCCAACTTTTTTTAAATGAAAGGCACCATATTCTCCTCCTCTCCCTATTGATATTTGAACTGTTGCTGCATTTTGTATCTACTTGTTTACATATTCAGAATAATTTCTTATGTAATTTTGTAATTGTTTTCCACTTTGCTGTGTGTATAACACTTTATTCACTCTCAACCTCTAAACTTGTAATTTTTTTAAATTATTTTGAATCTAACACACCATAAGCCTCAAAATGCATAAGAAGCAATTGAAGGACTGCATTTTAGATTTTGCCTATATGTCTGATTTTTTCTCCAAAATGTGGATAACAATAATCTGAATAAATTTACTTCAACAAACATCTATGGTTGATTATATAGTAACTTCCTCTTTTAAATAAAACTAAAAATTACATGCATCTGCTCATTCTTGTGTTAAAACCATGTTGGTTATCATAATATTGTTTTGTACAATGAGATTTTAATTCCTTTAAGAACATTAGGCAAAGCAGGTCGGGTTTTGCAATATTTTTAAAGGTTATTAGACTAGAGGGGTTTTTTTTGGATCAGTGAAGAAGTAAAATTTCTGAGCCTCAAGTCTTCCAGAAATCTGCCTTATCTTTGGTTTTTTTAAAGGTTACATTTGGGAAGAATTTGTAGATTTTTGTATATTTCCACATTGTTTTGGCTTCTGGGAAGTACAGATTTTTAAAATTTGCCCAGTAAAAAAATCAGATTTTTTACTTTTCCCAGAGATTATAGTGTCAGATTATTTGAGATTTCAGAAACCAAAATACACATAGATCATCTAAAAAGAATGCTGGTATTTGAAAGGAAGAGTAAAAATGAAATTATTTAAAGTGATTACAGGTAAAGGAGGTGGGAATCTAGGTTACATATAACTGCAGAAAGAATATGTATATTATGTAGAATATGAATGATCTGTCATAGATTATCATCAAAACTTAGTTGAAGTGAATAACAACTAATGAAAATCTCAAGGTTTAACCACAAAGAAACATTTTTAGACACATTTTATTAAAAATAAGTGATTTTACAGTGATTAAGTTTTATGAGGCTTAAAATAATTTGCAAGTGATTTTTATACTAGTGTTTCATGAAGTAAGCAAATATAGCATGGGTAACAAGTAGAAAGTGTACTTGATTGGTTTATGCATTTACATGTACTTCTGCCTAATTCAGCTGGATAGTTGAGATTGTTTCTAAGAGTACATTTTAAGAATGATTAAAACAAAATAATGAAAATTCAGTAACCTAAAAGATCTAAACCTGGATCTACAGATGCAGATGCAGACTGTAGAGTCAGATCCATTTATTAATCTACAGATGCAGACTGTAGAGTCAGATCCATTTATTTCATTTAGATCATAAATTTGGATCAAAAAGAAAACTTTTCCTTCATAGATTTCATTGTTCATAAGGGAAAAAAACCCATACATTTTCTCGGAAAGTAATCATATCCTTTATATTTGGTCTGGAAACAGTTTCTTGCATGGTTTTCACATAGGGATTACTGAACAGATACTGTGTCAATATCCTCCCTCTAACTTCACCACAGGTTTTTTTAAAAAAATGCATGTTCTATTAGCACTTATTGTAATAGTAATTACAAGTGTGGTTTAGCTGTTGTTCTGTACCAGACACTCTGCTTTCTAGACGTGATTCCCATGCTCCCATTTTAAGGATGAAGAATCCAGCAAAGATTAAGTACTTCTTTTGCACTCTTATCAGTGAAAAATATAGTTCAGGCAAAGTGTTTCTGTCCCAAAGAGGCTATGAGTGCCTTTTAATCAACCCATCAGGAAGGATTCAAGTACCTGGAATTTTAGATGACAATATTGTTCCTATTTCTTGGAAAACCATGGTACTTACCAAGCTTTATAGGTTTAAAAGTTCATTAGTAACTTTCACAAGCTAGATTCTTCTGTTACTATTATTGCTGAAAACATTTAACTTTTGAGATAATAGTTGGCTTGACTACAAACTGATAGCATATTGCTCTTCAATATTTTGAACTGTTGTAAAAAGTTTAGGATTGCTATTTCTACCTATAATGGTCAAAACTGGGACTAGTTGTAAGTTACCTGACAGTAGATTTATTTATGCTCAAAATACAGAATAGCTTACTAGTGAACCCAACTGAATAAGGAGAAAATGTGTTCCTTGTGAAGTGCTGTTCTTGGGAATTTTGGGGGAAGGTTGAATATTGCACTGGGATTTTCTACACTGGGTTGGATATGAAATTAGCTGATCTGCAATATCCTTTCCATCTCTGTTTTATCATCCTATTTCCAACAGGGACTCACCGCATTCTCATCAGTAAAATTGAGTTAATATTTTCTTTATTATTCTATCATGGATGGTTCTTAATGTCATTTGAAAATTGTTATTACTATAATTGCAAATGTTCATTAATTTATTTCAATCAGAGGAAGTCTTTCATTTTTTAAAATTTTACTTATTTAAGAACCACATACTAGTTGGGTGGCTATTATATGGTATATATAATATTTTATATGTATTATTTTCCAATTTACTTATTTTTAATGGTCTAAGATTCTTTTCACTTCTTAGTAAGTTATTCCCCACCCCCCCAACTTCCTGAGATAAGTGAAACTTAATATTTTAAATTTGGGTAATGCCCAGCTAGATAAAAATATTATAAAATCTTTATTTAAATGGAAATTCTATTTTCTGGATTTTTCTCTCTTTTTTTTTTTTTCAGTAAGAATAATCAAGATTAGAGAGAGATTGCGTCTCATCATCCATGCTTTTTTTTTTTTTTTTTTTTTTTGAGATTTATTTTATATATCCATGCAAGAACTCAGGTATAGGACAAAGGTTTGGGGTGGTGAGAGGATTCACCAGAGATAGAGTAGAGGGGAGAACAGGCAAATTGACTGAAATACACTGCTGAGGAGAGCAACGGGCAAGGCAGGAGAGGTCTGCTGTGCCATGTGGGTCGCCTCCTTAGCCTGGGATCAAACCCGTGCTGCAGTGGGTACTGATAGCTTACTAGTACTAAGACTTAACCCCTTGTGCCCTCAGGGAGGTCCCATCCATGTGCTTTTTTAGGGGAAAAATGTAAAAATGAGGAGTAAGATATAGAACATTCTTTCCCCCTTGATTCTTTTGTTTCACTCATGCTGGTCACTTTCTTTGAAAATGAACTAAAATCTAATGCCTTCCAAGGCTTATCTATGATTTTCTCTACTTTATTCTAAGCCCCTGTCAGTTATATGTAAACTTTTGTCTGTTGTGAAACCCCTGTGAGTCAGGTTTCTAGAACTTCAGGGCCAAATGTCCTCAGCAACCCTCCAGCTCAGTGTTCTTATTTGCCTGTGAGGGATGTGAGTTCCAAGCACAGAAACACACTTGGTCAGCACTTGGCCCAGAATTTTGACCGAGTCTAGTTTTCATTACCTTCTGTTTTGTGGACTTCATTGTGTGTGTTTGTTCTCCCCATCTAGAGGATTTGTTGTCGGGGCCTGAGTTTTTTCCCTTAGCCAATGATTCTTCTGGACTTTCGTGTTCAGAGTCAGTGCACCAAAGTGCTCTGGAGCTAGCCTTCTGGAAGTAGATGCCTGTGGGTCTATGAACATCTTTTGGTGTAGTACTATTTGTTAAAATGTCTTTACTTTTTTATTTTAGTATCTACTAATAAAACATTTGTTATATATTCAACTGTGAGTAGGACTGATTACCATTATATCTAATTCAGGTATTGTATTCTACTTATTCTGACCTAGAGACTGAACTAAATACCTCTATGTGAATTAGTGATTAGATAAAATTGTATTTCCTGATGACTTGGTGTTTTGTGATAAGGTAATGAGAGGCAAGATCTGCAGCTCAGTATCTGGTAGACATTTCTAAGGTTTCGCTAGATTGTGCAGTGCAGCGGAACAGGGGTGCCTGAGACCTGACCACACACAATGCTGACATCCCTGTTCTCCCCACACCACCTGGATCGGGATCCCTGAGGTTGGGGTCTTGCATCTTTATACTTAATGAGCTCTGTAGTAAAGAACCATCGGCTTAGAAGATCAACATCATTATGATGGGGGGGAGCTTTTTAAGGAGAGAAAAGCTGAGTTGAGGGAAGAGTACTTATTGGATGTATATATTTATAGAGCTCTTGTAGGGAGGTAAAGCTTGATTTCATGCACCATCAGTATCACTTGATTGCCTATGACATTTATCATTCAGGCCTATACAGTGTTTGAATCGCAATTACAAATCCCTATAAACCTAAAATGGAGTTGATTAAACCAGAACCGTGACCTCTACTTCTGTAATGTAGAAGTGACACAGAAAATGTACAATGCTAACAGAAATCTGCTATTGAAGACTACTGTTTTGTCATCTTCTTTTTAAAAAAGATTTGTTTATTTATGCATACGTGAATACCAGAACTGGGATGTAGGCCAGAGGTGTGGGGGAGAGGGGAAGGGAGGTGGCGGGATGAGAGGATTCAACAGAGTCAGAGTGGGGAAGCAGAACAAGTGATCTGCTGAAATACACTGCTGAGGGAAGCAGTTGACAAAACATATGTGGGTCTGCTTCTGGTCTGGGATCAAACTCATGCTGCAGTGGCTAGGGGTAGCTTGATAGTGCTGAGACTAACCTCTGCACCACCAGGGAGGCCCTGTTTTGTCATCTTAATTAGTAGTGACGACCTAACTGTGGAATGTTGCAGTGAGGTTGGTTCTATGGCTGAACATCCTGGTGCCCAACCTGTCTGTCTGTCAATTAAATCTCATTCTGTCCCAGTGCATTTTTTCAGTATGATAAATGTAACCATGGACCATTTTTGAGGTGGCCATATAGGTATTTCATTAAATATGAAAGAAATTTTTAATAAAATAGTACACATACATTAGAAAGTCAGAGAACAGTCAAGTGGTTTATTTTACAAAAGTGGAGAATTGGTAAAAGTTGATTTAAACTTTAAGCTTCGAATCATTTTGAGCCTTGCTTGGTTTGGATGCTATGAATCTAGCAAAAAACCTGAGGCTAGCTTCTGAGCCAAGACATTTAGTTTTCAAAGGAGAAAAAGTTGGATAGACTGAAGACTGTGATTTAATAGTAATATATTTCATTTATTATTTTTTGAAAACAACGAGAGAGAATGGTGTCCTCCTTTTTAACTTAAGGAGGACATTGACTAACATCTAATTCTAGAATTTCACTGAGAAGTAAACAAAAATGTATGAAACTGTCCCTTAAATATTTCTAATGGAAAGAACTTTATTTTTCTCCTAGTAGTGGATCCCTACTAAATCAGTGTGTATATGGACCACATGACATTTTCATTTATTGAATGGAAAATTGAGAGGGTCTTTGTTTAGCACTTGAAATATTGGACATGATTCAGATGTGAGTCAAGTGTGTCTAGAGGCTTTATTCATACCTATTTTCTTTTAGTCAGCAATGCTTCATAATGCCCTGGTTTCATGAATTAATTTTAATGGAATTAAACTTGAACAGCTCAAAATTATATAATTAATTTAATTCAGCTTCAATTAAAGTTACTAATTGAATCAAGCCTACTAGCATGACACCTGGTGGCAGACAGCTACATAACAGTACCAGCAAGGATGTTGGACTTGCTAATGAGAGTTCATGTGTGCTGGTGAGTTTGTGTAACAACCTCCTCTGTTGATGATCTCAGGCAGGGCTGGAGTTGACTGTAGCAGTAAAAAGATTTCTGGAGTTGTTTAAAGAGGAAAGATTTTAATTGAAACAAACACATCTCAGAAAGATTATGCCTGCTCTGTGATAATGCTATATGAAAGTTGTATACATCTACAACATACTGGTTTAGCAGGCTTCTAATCTATATTTTACTGCTATGTTTTTGCTTTCTAAAAATAGTATTGAAGATCCTATTGGGTTTCTGTTTTTTGTTGTTGTTGTTTTTTTTTTTTTTTTTTTTTTTTTTTGGTTTCCCNCCTATTGGGTTTCTGTTTTTTGTTGTTGTTGTTTTTTTTTTTTTTTTTTTTTTTGAGTGCTTACCCTTTGGAGTTAGTCCTAAGTTGGTGTTCATTTATTTTCATGTGTTGAAATGTTTCATGGCAGAACTTTTCAATTGTGAAATCCCCATGGTACATGAGAAATTTTTGCATGTGCTCAAGTTTTTCCCTTCCACTGGAAATATTAACATAGTTGACTAACAACTTCTGTTTTAATCTCTTTCCTTTCCTTGCTTCCATGGCTTGATGTCATCCAACTTCTCTTCCTTCTCTGAGTCCTTTCTAATTGTAGAGACTATTCTTGGTGCTTCAAATGTACTCTTTCGGTGAGTTATTATTTGAACACTTTTAGCTATAAAATTTAGGAAAATGAGTGCTTCTAGCTATAACTTTGTGACTTGCAAATTCAAATGTCCAATACTAAACTCATCCATAACCTGTAATTTCTCTGAAGACTTTCCCTGGGCTGTAATCTCATAATTCATTGTATTCTATTACTTGGCATAATTCTTAAACATCTTCTGTGTACAGATACATATTTTATATTAACAAATTATTGCCCTGGACTCCAAGTTTTCCAAGTCAAATCTAAACTAAGAGAATTCAGTCTCTTTAATACCACCTTTCCTCCTTACCTGTATAAACCTTTTGTTATTTTCCCAGATTTACTTCCTTCCCTGTTTTGTTTTCCAGCTGAATAAACTTTCAGCAGCAATTTCTACCAGAACAATGCTAATTTACCCTTACTTTTTTCTTCCCCTTAGATATACTTTAGTGATTCACAATAATATAAATGCAATAGCATCACCAGTGTGCCTCTTCCCCAAACTGAAATAGAATTTTTGGTGGCAGGGCCCAAGAATCTGTCTCTTAAAAAGCCCCACAGTGAGTTAAAGTGCAATCAGAATGGGGACTGCTGTAGTGCATGGATTTCTTCATCTTCCTGATGCATAGCTCTGCCTAGGGAATTCATAAACTTCCATGGCTACTTTTAGGGTTCCTGCTAATCTTTTAAATACCACCAAAGCACACCATTTTCTACAGTGCCATTCCTCATCTCTGAATCCCAGTGTTTTGTTTTTTCCTTCCTTTGAACCACTTCAGTGCTCTGGACTTCTTACAACACACATTTTACCTTGTGTTAGAGTTTGCTTTTTGTTTGAGTTATGTTCCCAGTAAGACATTACTTTTCCTGATGTCTTGGCTACCCCCTGAGAACCCATAAACTCACATATAAATCTCTTACCCTAAATACCCTCCCTTCATAGCATAATTCTTGACTGTTTTCCCAAGTTTCTACAGAGAATTCTGGACTGACTTTTTGTACTTACTTTCTTCTCAGTGACTACAGTCTCACTTTATCTTCCCACACATTGGGATTTCTTCTCTTTGATGCTTCCCTGGCACCCCTGTCCTCTTTGAGTGTGGACTTTTCATCCTTGATGTACTTTTCCACATTTCTCTATTATGGCACATCATTTCCTGTATTAGGATGACTGGTTTACAGTAATTTTAACAGATTATTTTTAGTGTAAACATGTTTTCTTAATATGTAAATATCATTTGAGTCCATCAAGTATACAACAGCCAGTAGAGATACTGATTTCTTTAACTGATGGCAGATGAAGAAAAATATATAAAACAAAAAAAATAGAAGAACATGTGACATTTAATAATAAATATTTTTATTATTTAGAGAAATGTGATAAAGAAGATGCCGAGAAAGAGATAACTCAAGCTGCCAGTAGCTGCTTCACTCGTGGAGAGATGCAAGACCAGTCCATTTGGGAAAATTGTTCAGACGATGAACTCATCAGAAGTAAGTGTTTTTAGAGAAAATCGAAGTGCTTTGGGGAATGATCATGAGAATATGTCTCAGTTAATTGCCCCATATAGTACTGCCAGAAATCCATAAATCAACAAAGTTTAACTGAAAGTATTTTCATATTTTAAAGCCTAGAACTAAAATTAGGGTATAAATAATACTGTCATTTTTCATTCTTTCTTTGGAAAGGAAGAATTGACCTGTAAATGTTGGGCCCAACTCTCAAAGAGATTTGAGCAAAATTTAATTAATTTTTGAGCAGTGACCAAGTGGAAGTCTGACAACTCTAGGTATAAGTGGACTATGAGCCTTAAAAGACAGTAAGTAGTACATTTGCTATTGTGGTGTCTGTTCTTCTGGCCAAAGAATTCCAAACTGTTTTTATAATTAACACTTTAAGTACTACTTGGTTTCTTTTGATTATTTTCCTCTTCCTGAAGTTACTTTGTAGAATATACACCAAAGCTTTGGTGTACTTTTATTTTACTCTGGTGATGCTCTGAAATACCACTGGGCTTCTGGGTGTTATTTAGAATGCCAATTCCCCATCTAGGTCTGCTTTTGAACTTGTGCTTCCTTTCTGATTCCCAAGTTCCCCCCAGTGAGTTCAGGAGGAATTTGCCATAAAGTGAATTGTCTCTCGTCATTAATATACAACTGTTATACCACACCTAAGACAGCTTAGGAATAAACTTTTTGAAAATCTTTTTTTTTTTTTAAGATTTACTTATTTGTGCATTCAAGAACTGGGGTACAGACCAGAGGTGCAGTGGGAGCGGGGGGGCATGAGAGGATTCAACAGAGATAGAGTAGGGAGCAGAACAGGCAAATCTACTGAAATCCACGGCTGAGGGGAGCAGTGGGCGAGACAGAAAAGGTCTGCTGCGCCATGTGGGTCACTTCCCTATGGAAATTCCTGCTGCAGATTCTGTGGATAGCTTCATAGCTGCGACTTAACCCCCTGTGCCACCAGGGAGGCTCCCTTTTTGGAAATCTTATGATATCTCAATTACTATGTCTTATTCTCAGATTTTCAGAGGGGCCAGAGAATTGCTTTCTGGGAATCAAGTACCATTTTATTATTATTATTATTTTAACTTAATCTTTAGCTCAGACAACTTCACAATACAGACCTTTCTGGGGCTACATATTACACTTAGTTTAAAACTTGGAATATTTCCTTTCCTCACTAGAATGCCCAATATCAGTACCTAAAGGAAAACCAAATATATTAAAGCAGGGGAGAAAAAAGAAGGAATAAAAACTTAGTAGAAAACAAACAACAAGAGCAATTTCAAATTTTCAAACTAAGTTGTAAAAATCAGTGCACTATAGCTTAATTTTGGAACTATTTTGCATTTATCTATTTTTGTATTGGACAAGTGAGTAGGAAGGAAATGAAACTCAGAAATCAGTGAGGAACAAGATTTATATAGCTTCCCCCAGAGAATCAAATAAACATTATTTCAAGTAAACATTTATTCCCCCAAAATTTATTGGTTGTCTTTTATCTAAGTATTGATTTTGCTGTTGTGAAACTTATGGTATTGTTAGTTTTACTGGCATATTTTATTTGTGATATGTTAACAACTGGGGTCAGTTAGAACTAGGTCTTAGAAATAATTTTATCTTCATCTTTTGGGGAACATAATTGTTTTCTCATTTGGTTTTCATAGTCATAGGATGTTAAGTGTGTGTATTTTATTTAATTGATTTATTTCCCTAATCTCTATTCCCAAGGCCCAAATTAGGAAAACATAAATAAGAATGCTTGTGACAAAAACTACGAAAACTAAAATCCAAGCACTGTTGCATAAGGACATAGAAAGGCATATTAACGTGGTAACTTTTTTTTGTGATGTTTGGTGACACTTACTATAATCTCAGAATTCATGCCATTAAAGGGAGTGGATTCCAAAGAGAATTACCATCTCTTTTGTCCATATTTGTTAGGTAGACAGTGATAAAAATCTTTAAAATGACATGAAATAGTTTCTTTCCTGAGATGATGATGCGGCCTCATCCTCTGGACACAAGCATTGGAAAACAACTCCTTGGTTGCACTGCAGGAATGCAGAGCTCAAGGGGTCGATGGCCCCTGAGAAGGCTAAGGGGAACAGACGTGGGGAAATATAGGAAAGTCAGTGCCAAGGAGGGTAACTCGGCTCCTGACTGACACATAAGCTGGCAAGAACTTCCAATATTTGTGGGTGACATCAGAATCTGAATTATGATTACAGATTCTAAAAACTTTATTTGTGTCATTTTTCTATTCTCCCTTACTACACAAAAACTGCGTTCTGGGTCTACAGAAAAATTTGATGCCTGGATTTGCCGAAAAGGAACATTTTATGTCATTTTTAAGCCTAACTTAGTTCTGGAAACTATTTGAAAGTTTGATATCGTGATTGCTTTTGCTGTTCCAATTCCCTAATACTAAGCTCTGCAGACCCGTCTGATTTTCCTTCTTTGACCATCTCTGAATAATTTAATGTCTGTCTCTCAACCCTGCAGTTAAGGGAGACATGTGTTTTTCCTTTGCTTAAGCAGCTAGTGCATTTTGGGCCCAGTGGATCTTTGTAATAACAATAGGCCTTGGAAAGAAGGCTCTGGCCCTGAGCTGTGTGGGGGAGGAGGGCAACATCTGCAGTGAGTCAGGATCCCACTGGCTTCAGTTCCAGAGGCCAATGTGGCTCCCTGAGCACCGTGGAAGAGGCAGCAGCTGGTTCTCATGGAACTGATGCTAGTGTTCCCACCAGTGAGGTTATTGGATGGAGGGATCATCAGCAAAATGAGATTGGCTGGGGTCTGGGAACATTTTCAAATGCACAGCCCACTCTTTTTTCCAAGCTTCCACGGGACAGCTCAGCTGCAAAAGCAAGTGAAGGAGTGGGGCTCTGCTTAATATGACTTCTTTTTTCTCTATCTCTTCTCGACAGTGGTTAGTGAGAAAGCGGGCGGCTAGTCTCCTCTGTTGTGCCGGATGCCTCCTGCCTTCTCTGTTGGATGTTTAAGGCATAATTTATAGAGGACTGTTAGCTGTCAGTGTGATGAAGCTGTTTTTACTTTTCTGAGAATAAGAGAGCTCTGGAAAGTCAAGGGAGTGGCTGCTTTGGAAATTGTATTCTAATTAAAGGGTGTATCAGACTTCATAAATGCAATCCAAGCTGAAAAGCATATCCAAATTATTCTGTGAACTTTAACCCTGACCTCTGTGGACCACCCACTTGTGGCTCACACTGGGTTCATGCTCCACATATAAGGTGGCACTCGCTCTGCTTTCCCTGGTCCTTTTAGAAAACGTTGCAAGTGGCAGACCTGAGGTACTATGCTCTCAGGGCCTGGATTTCCCATTGGTTGCCCTTGAATTGCTAACTTATTAGAGAGAATACTGTCTGGAAGTTATAAATAAAAGAGAAGAAATCCATATGGAATCAAACATTTCGAATAAATAGGCCA
Source organism: Galemys pyrenaicus (assembly GCA_019455555.1). NCBI lineage: Eukaryota > Metazoa > Chordata > Mammalia > Eulipotyphla > Talpidae > Galemys > Galemys pyrenaicus. Next base: position 15,905,925 of record JAGFMF010012021.1, read on the forward strand.
CACACAATCTGGTCAGGGAATGTGCACGGTGATTCTCTCTCTTATGAAATTTAAATTAAAATGTGATTCTAGTCACTGAATTTTGTTAAAAGAAAAATCTAAATCAGATCAGTAAAGAATTAAAAACATAATGGGAGTTTCGTGCGAAAATCTTATCAGAAATTTTAATTTTTTCATTTTATGTATTTTAATGTTTTTACAGTTTAAAAGGCTGAGGAAATATTTTGGTATGTAATTTAATTTCTGGAATGAGGCTTAAATTTTAGGGTTTAGAAGAGCATCTTTTTTATGGAACACTGATTAATAAGACTTTGGCTTTTCCCCTCAGATTAGCATATATGGTACAGTATATAATTTGGAGCTATGCCTTGTTTTAATAATCACTCTTCCTCTGACTTAGTAAAATAAATGTTGCAGAAGTGACATCCTCAATTAATATTAATTTTTTCTATTTAACCCATAATATGCATAAACTGATAACAGGCAATATGCAACATTTCATGTTTTAATTAGACTAGAAAAGGAACAGAAGTAACATTTTGATCCCAGTCTTTGGGGGGATTTATTTCTAAGGTAGGAAGAAGTGTGTGTGTGTTGCTGTGCTTAATACTCATAGGCTTGTGTAATATTTTCCTTTAATTTAGGTCAAATTCTACTATTCTAATTATTTCCTAGAGAGAGACAGAGTGCGCACTTACGTTTTTCTTTGTTCCTCTTCCTAAAGTGCCTCAGGTCTCTCAGATTTTTCTAGGTCTTTCTGAAAATTCTTATTATTTAACTTTATCCTTGGACATTGCTTTTACATAAATGTCTCCTAATTCTAAATGTCATTACTTAACTCCAGAAATTTTCCTTAGCTTCTCTTCTGCACTAAATTTCCCATTAAATTAAACCATTTTGTTCAGCTAATTCTCTCCTTTGTGATTTTGTAGAATTCCCATGATCTCAAGCAAAGTTAGAATGCTCTACTTAAATGGTAATCCCCATTCTATTTAACCCATTTATTCATTTTGAAGAGTTTTCAGCTCTTAATTGGAGTAGAAAGTGAGCCTCTTTCTCTAATTCACACTCGCCTCCTCTTTATGGGACTGATGCTCATGCCTTTTCACTCATCCTCCTACTTGAAACCAGGCTTTGGCATACTCTGCCTTGGTGCTTTACATCAACAGGCTATCAGGAACTATTATTTCTTTTCCAAGCCTTTGCCAGCTTACCGCTGATCATCCCTGAATGAACATCATGCCATCACTCTAGGGAATGCCTCCTCTATGTAAAATACTGCCAGAAAGGCAGATACACAGGTGTACTAGTGTACACTTGAGCCACTTCTTTCTTTGATGGTCAGGACAGAGCACACTAGAGGTTTGGCTTTAACTTTCTTCAGTGGCTCTCATGTTTGAATACATTATAGAAAATACAATTTGACTTTCTTCAGAGTTCACTTTATATAAAAGAGGTCATTGACAAGTCCCACAGTAAAGTACCTCCCAGTTAAGACTGGGAGATGTAGCTTTTGTGTTACATTTCTTAGGTAATCTAGGATCCTTGCCCTAAAATATATTGCTTGTTCATTTGGTAGACCATACTGGGAATAAATCATTGTGAGTTTTGTCTTGCTCAATGTCTTTTCCTCCATTGGTTCACAGAAAAGTTCTCTACTTTTCAGTGTACTGACACATGGTTATATGGTTGTAGTTCAGATGTTCGGATTATTGCTGTAGAGAGGAATCCTGAACCATCAGTTATTCCAAAATCTAACTCATGGCTTGTTTTCATGGTCGGAGTGGATAACCGTTAAGTATTTCTGATGGCTACCCTTATCTTTTTGGTCACGAACAGCCATCTGGTTGTGTTTTAGAATGAATTCTGGTTTCCTGGCACACTTCTCTCAGGATGTGTGATATCTGCTCATGTGGATTCTCCCCAAAATGCCGGGAAGAAGAACCATTGCCGTCTTTGTTTTGAGCATCTTAAGCTCAGGGTCCTGAAGGCCAATAGAAACTGACTTTCAGTGTTCAGACCCTGGATGCACCATTACTGCTGCTGCTGGGCAAAGAGCTGTGTGTTCCCATTTTTAAAGTGGAGGTAGTAATACTGTATACCCCACTGTATTATTTTAAAGGTTATACACGGAAATTCATATTGTATGCTTAGCACAGAACTGAGTGAGCAAATAGACAACAAATGTATTGTTTCTCATTATCCTTGAGTCCAAATTACTGTTTTAAGCTTTTGTTGTTATTTTTCCTCCATGGTTTTATTGAAATACATGTCCAGACATGTCAGCTATGCAGACACGGTTTTTCTGAGGCCATTCATATTTATGTCCACAGCAATGGTCAGACATTGGATGCTACATGGTTTATGCTTAATAAATGTTTGATGACTGAAGTGTATTGAATTAATGACAGGAGGGAAGGGTTCCTTTACTCATCTCCTATTATTTTAGACTTTAAGTTCCAATGATGAAGATTCTAAATCAATATATTTTTCCTTTTATTCTTTCTAATCTACTTCTCACAACTACACATAGTCCTTTCATGGAAAGTTCCAAGTATTTCAGATGCTGCTAGAGGAGTACATGCTTTCATTTAATGGCTGTCTCTGTGAATATTTGACAAGATTTCATCTTTTCTAAATCCTACATTATAATATTTGAGTGAGTGACCAGATTTTTGTTTTGGGATCAATCGAATAAGAGTCTTTTTAAAATGTTTTGTATATTGTAAAGTGCAAGATACAACATTACTATTGTTCTTGCTACTGTTATTCTAATTTATTATTTTACCCTTCATTTTATTATATACCATTACTCATTAAATTTCCAGTCCATCCTACTACATTTTTGTTAAGGACTTTCAGTTTCTTCCTGATAGACCTGAAATCTTTTGGTATTTATTGGAGCAGATGAGTTGGTATTCCAGTACAAATGTAGATGACTGCTCTGTGAGGGAACCAGATTTTATCTTTTCTCCTCTGCACATTCAAGTCTCAGGGAAGAGCTGAGGTCTGGGAACTAGCCTAAAGAGCACTCTGAAAATGCTAACCATTGAAGAAGTAAATAGCACTTAATGTTTAAGACCATAAGTTATATGGTCTAGATAGTTTAGTTCTCAAACCCCAAACTTCCTGAATCTGAAGACTGTGAATTTACACATAAATATGTTTTTATAGGATATGTTATATTTAACTTTTAGAATTAGGAGTCAAATTTAACTTGTAAACTACATTTAAAAATCAGTTACATTAAGGTGGAATGGTTCCTGTGTGCTCACTATGTTGTGGTGGAGATATAATGATGAACAATATAGGTATGGTCTCTGCATTCAGAATTTATTCTAGTGGAAGAGACAGACCATTCATCTTGAAAAGATACTGTGTGTTATAAATGCTGTGAAGCAAAGTGCAGGCTGCTGTGTGTTGTGATTTCAGGAGCACAAATCCTCAGTGGGGAGAGGGGTCAGAGAGGGCTCTCCAGAGGAAGTGTCTCTGATAATATCAAAAGGAATTAGCCGACTCAAGCAGAGAATGGGAAGGGTGGAGCCAGAGTCTTCCAAGCTGAGACTAGCCCTCTCACAGGCCTAGAGGTAAGAGAGAACGAGGGTAGCTTGAGGAGAGTAGGAGTTTTAAGTTGGAATGCAAAATGTTAGGTGATGGGTGGAGAGAGAGAAAGGAATTTGTTAACAAATGCTGAAAGTTATTGAAAGGAATAATTAAGCAGGTTTATGTTTTAGTTTTCTGTATTTTAGGATGACTACTCTTGCAAAAGTTAGAAATTAAGTAAAATCTGTAAAAGTGAAGGCATTAAGAACCCAACTAGGAGACTGTTGTATTAATTCAACTGAGAAAGTCAGGACTAGGAGTAGACAGATTCAGCTTTTTTTTTTTTTTTTTTTTTTTTCAGTAAGACATGGGTAAGGGAATGCCAGGTGCTGAGAATGAGGCCAAGGGCTTGTTTGGATAAATAATCATTTGAAGAGTGATGAAAAGGCAAAGGGTAAAGGATTTAAGGATGTATTCAAAGATGGTCTGAAGTGATGGACTGTAGATGTCAGATGGGTGGGAAAAGAAGTAATGATAAGATGGGTCTAAGAAATAGGGGAAAAAAAAACCCCTGAATTACAAATAATAAAACCTAAATGATTCTATTCTTTAAGAAACAAAAATTATATATGTTCTAAGTGAATGGGAAAATGAAAAGAAAGATGGATTGTGAGAAGCGGAAAGAAGAATTAAAGATTTCTGAGGTGGAATGAATCCAGTTAAGGACTAGGCTCAGGTGTGCTCATGGGGATTGACAATTGAAATAGTTTCTCCCCAACCCTGAGTACTAAATTTGAAGAACTTTGGAGTGGGAGTAGGGGGTGCTTCTTCAGCATTGCCACATTCAGCTGGTAGGGATACAGAAGTGCAGACATTTCCTCAACATAGCCTGACCTTGAGAGGCATAACTAGGACTTCATATGTTTTGAGTCTGAATATCTTGAGTTCAGCCAGAAGTCAGCCAGCTGATTATCTTGGGTTCTTTCTGCTTTGTCCTATGATTAGTCATCTGAAATAGAGGAATGGTACAGTGGTTAGATATTCTCTAAGCCGAGGACCCTGAAATGAATGCAAAATAGTACACATTGTTTGGAACTGGTGTTTTTCTTCATATAACACTAAAGTATCTTCTTCATGTAAGGCAATAGACATACAAAATTGGAATAAAATACCAGTATGTGTATTTATATATATGAAAGGTTTATATCAACTTATATATTATGTCTTTATCTTAATGAAAGATATCCCTTCATGATAGTTGTCCCGAGGAAGTTATGTAAAATTCAGTGGGAACATACTGGCAAAGAAAACTTCCATTTAATGGTGCGTATTCTTTCTCCTGTATTGTTTATTTTTTTTCCATGAGATGCATTTTATTATATCAAAAGGAATTATATTTCTAAAAGAAAATTCTCCCATATAGCCAAAAATAGCGGGTGAGAGCCTGTCTTCTCAAAGCCACATTAGAGCACAGTCACCTGTAGAAAATTCTTCAGACTACAAGCAAGCCAGGAAAACGTGCTTCTTTCAGGTTCTACAGGAGCTAGGACAAGCTAAGTACTTGAAGGGGATTGGAGAGGAGGAAAGTGAAGCATGAGAATTCAAGTCTCCTTATTCAAAATTGGTCATAAATTTCAAGATAACAACAGAGGATGATACCAAGCTCAGGATCCTTCTAAGCACTGGATCTGCCATGGCACAGGTCACACTCCTCTGCCTTCTCTGCGTTGGCTGGAGCTATGAGGGGATGGGGATTCAGTTCTGGTGAACATAAATATACCTTACGCCTATTTTAATAATTTTTTTTTTTTTTACTGTAAGTCTGTGAAATTCAAGAGTGGGGCTGCTTTTCTGGACTTGGCAAATCAGTTGATGTGTTAGTCACAAGCGTAGATGTATCTGGAGCACTTGTATGTGGCAAGCTCTCCCAGGCAGTGGTTCCAGAAGGGATGAGTAGCATTTGCAGAGTGATCAGAGGCTTGATATGAGAGTAAGGGTGTTTTAGATTGAGCAGGGAATGTCTTTTCACTCCTTTCATGACCTCCTTTCTCCTGTCACCTGAGCATAGTGTGAGTCAGTGCAGTAACTTGTCCTGTGTTGCTTTCATGGAGTTTTTGGGACTGGATAGTAAATCTTTGCTCCATAGTTCTCTATCTGATGCTGGGTTCTTCTGAAGTTCACAGCTTTTGCAGCAAGACACAGGAAAGTCAAGGGCGGTCTCTTTTAAAATACTCAGATGCTGGTATTAGAGGGTGAAATTGCATTAACTGAACCAGAGAAAAGAGTGGGTGGAGAAATTTGTTCTGCTTTGGAACATTATTTAATTAAATACATTTTACATGGTGTTTGAGAACTTGGTTGAGAAGATTAAGAAAAAAAAATCTCAAATTGTCACAAATAATTGATTCATGCCAGAGTGATCATAATAAGACCATATATCTCATGTTTGGATGGTGCCTGTCATTCCTTATCTTTATGAAAAAGATACTAATGTTTCATCTGTATAGAGACCTCTCTATGCAGGTTATCTTCTTCATAGGCTTTCATATTACAAGGTGCTGTCATACACAAAGGTGAGGGATGGCGTAGGCAGTAGTAGTGACAACAACATATCACTCCAGGGTGGCCCTCTGTGATGGGCATTTCCCTACTGTTCTTTGTGAGTTAGGACTTACTGCACTTCTCCCATATCCAGCAAAATTTTAAGTCTTATCTAATAGCACTAAATATGAAGACTTCCAGATTTGCTATTGGAGATGTAAAATTAAACCTATATTCTAACACATTTAGGTTTTCAATGTTTTTCACTTTAGAAGTTTAAAGAGGTTGATTTTTAGTCTGGCATTACATTTTGAAAGCCATGGAACAAATTCTACTTAGTACTTATTTATATATAATGTACCTTTAATTTTTTTAAGTAAAGGATTCCTTTTAATTAAACCTATTAAATTTCAAAATTACACGCCAGTGATATATAATATATAATATAATATATAATATATCATTACTTTTTTTTAATATATAGAATATTTGAAAAATATTGTCTCTTACCATAAAGTCAAATTTGCACTAATTCAAGACAGGGAACAACTTTCATCTACAAGATCTGATTATTGTAACATTAAATTTGAGCCTACTTGCCAATATGGTACCCAGAAAATTGATGTGAAGAGGGGATGCTACTTAATTCCTGAGTGACCCTGAAAATCAAATGACAGTACCTTAAATTACTCAGTCATTGTGTGAAATGGTGTTGTGTGATTATTTGTTAATGCCTTCTGTTCTAGTTCATAGCAAACGTAATCGATTCCTACTAGTATTTTATTCTCTAAATTGAGGTAGAACTTCTTCGAAATGCAGAGCTTCTTCTAATTTCTTTGGATCACATTGCTTTTAGTTTTCTTTAATTCTAAAGACCTTGTATGTATTACACTTTAGCTACTTTATTATCTTGGACCTTTTTATCAAGATCTGTTCCATTCTAAGAATTTTAAAATCAGGAATTTGGTTTCTCATTTTTAATTTCTCTTTAATAATAATGATGACTAATCTGCTAAGTATCCCCCCTCCCCCCATAAGTTCTCGCATCTCATTCTTTACTTAACCTGCCTCTCTTCATCGACCAGTGAGAACCTGCAAGTGATCTTTCACTAGCTCCCTAAATTCCACAATCTTCTGTCATGTCTGCCAAGCTTATGCTGAAACTAGGGCAACGGATGACATCAACAACTTTCTCACTTCAGGTTCCAAGGGCTGTGGATCATAGAGAATAAGTGTTGTGGAAAAGAAGGATCTGCTTTAGTAGAAATGTGTGTTCTCTAATATCAATTGAGATATCTCTGCTATTTAGCATTTTTGATTTCCATTTTTGGCCCATTCCTGCCTTCAGATTTTATGACAGTCACCGGTTTATAATGACTCAGATTATATTCTAATTTTTGTATTACTGAGACATTTTAGATTATATTTCAGCATTAGTTCCTGCTATTCTAACCCAATTGTGATGTACATGGCTGATAGTTTAGCCCATCTTGATTTATGCCCTGGAAGGTTACATGTGATGAAATGGTCTTTTTGATACCGATAGGTCACTTTTCTCAATTAGTCCGGTGGCCTTTACTCAGCCCTCTCTCTTTCTGTAGCACTTGACAGGACATGCCGCTGCTTCTGCCACTTTGCACCAACTTTCTGCCTCTCTAGCGACACTGGCTTCCTTTTAGTCCCGCAGATGCCTTGAGTTCCTTTATGTCTCTGAACTTTTGCAAACCAGGTCTCTCCCTCCAGGTATAATTGTCACATTCAAAGAGAGACCTTCCCAAACCTCTCAGTCTAAAATGGGTTTCTCTATTTCTTACAGCATCCTTTCTTTTTAGCCATTGCCACAATCTGTGGGTTTTTTTTTTGTGTGTGTGTGTGTGTGTGGTTTTGTTGTGCTATTTCTTGTCTAATGTGTGTTGTCTTTATGTTTCTGCCCCAGAATTCGCATCATTCCAGCCCACAGTAAACTTTCAGTAAGCTTTTGGATGATTGACAGTTTTACTTTTCCTTCCATCACTTGCATTCATTATCTTTTGCTTAGCCAAAATACAGTCCCTGCTTCCCTCTCTAGATAGCCTGTAATTTGCTTCTCCCAGGTCTCATTCATGTTTCTAGTCTTCCCACATCTCCAGCCCTACCACCAAGGCCTTTTGCGATTTCCCTGTCATAAGGATCACAGAGTGTTTATTTCCATCTTTCCTAAAGGATATCTTCATCTCAAAATTGTAATGCCCATGTTGCTGGCCCTCTTCCCAGACACTGAACTTGGAAGGTCCCTTAAGGGCAGGAGTGGAGTCTCATTCAGCTTAGTTACCCTCACAGCATTTATCCCAGGGCCATTGCTACAGCATTTGGATCTAATACTTATATGTCGGTTCAGTTAATAAAGATATGTATCTTTTGACTACATTTAGCTTCTCTGTAGGAGATAGACAGCTTTGAATTGGTTAAACTAGTAATTTGGCTTAAAATATGGATCAACTATTTTTGCTTCTTAAGCTAATTTTCTCAGTCTACAGTTCTTCCATGTTAAAGGATGTTTTTTTCTAGTTATATTAATAATGTTACTAGTTAAAGCTTTTTTATATTTAATGAAATATTTGTTATAGTTAATGAAATATTTCATATTGATTATGTGGCATGGTCTATATCAGTTACTTGATCAGACAGTTGGAATAAATTTTACTGTCAATAGAGTAGGTGGAGCTTAGCAGAGTCAAGCAGCAGGCCTAGAGCTACACAGATAATATGCTGAGTCTCTAACTAAGGTTCTTAAATGGGGATGGGAGAGAGAGAGAGAAATATAAGGACTTGAGGCTGGTTTTGGTCCCTTAGAGGAGATTACATTAAAATCTCAGAGGAGGTGGCATGTTATAAGCTTATTTTATATTTATATATTTAATATATATATAAATATATATATAAATTGTAATAAGTTTCCCTTTTTGAAAATCATTGCTATTCTAACACTATTGATAGATGTGTCTGTATCCTATCTTTGTGTTGGAAAAACTGTGATATTCTATATGCTTCAGAGTTTTTGTTGTGATAAATTCAAGACAATCCCTATACTTAATATATACTCAACATTTTGGGGAAAAAAAGCTTTTTTAGTTTTTGAAACTATTTACTCATTTCCTCCATGAGAACTTGCTAAAGTATTCCAGGCAGAGGATATTGACATGTGCTGTTCTTTCTGTGCTTTGGAGGTATCTATTTTCTTTTTGCAACAAGAGGAAATCTTAAATCTAAAGCTGCTTATACAAGGAATGGGAATATTATTCTATAGTCATATTCCTGTGTGCAAAGCAGTGATTCTCAACTCTCACATTAGCTTAAAACACCTTTGATGTGAGGTTCCACCCACGAACAATGAACTCAGACTCCTTTGGGGGTAAGGTCTAGGCAACCTTAATTATTAAAACTTCCCCAGTTAATTCTGAAGTACAACTCAGACTTAGAACCAATAAGATTTTCAATCAAATATATTGCCCTAGAACAAATAAGCTTGTAAAATAACCTGAAAATGAGTTTTTTATTTGAACATTTATAGACCTTTTTTGGGGAGAGTGATTTCTTGAGGTTGTGATTGAGGACCCAGATGGCTCTGGCTGCCTGCTGGAGAGAGACCAGGTACTGACTTCTTGTTTGAGCTCACAGTCTTGTTTTTTAGAACAACTTTCACATTGTTGTGCATTGTAAATTGTTATCTAGAGCAATGTTCACATTATTCAGAGTGTTTCTTTTAGTTTGTCTATTTAGCACTTTTATCTAAGTTTGATAATATTGCAAAAGAACTATTATAATTTGAACTTGCAAGCTCATTAAACAGTTTGAATAGCACATTGAAAGGACTTTAAAACCTAATACTTGATATAGTTAGAAGTAATTACTTGATTATCTTAACAATCTAGCTGTATTAACCAAAATCAAGGTCTATGTTATATATCAGTCAGTTCTTGTCTAATGAAAATCCTTTTACCTGTTCTCCTGCTCTTTTCATCTTCTTTTGACATGGTATTTGAATTAGAATATACTCTTTCAGTCAAAAATTTCTAGAATAAGCAGCCTTCCAATCAAGTGTTGTAGATAGATGGGAAAGAACATTACCCGAACTATTACAGCTAGAGTTTGCTCTTGGAATAAAGCAAAATCTCTTATAATAGAGATGCAGTTTACCTGAGTCATATTAATAAGTGAAAAAAAATCACCTTTTTGAATAATATATAAATTCATATGGTATCAGTGGTACCTAGGCATTTGGGACAATACATAATTAGTTTCAATTCCCTTTGAGAAGAAGATGTGGATGTTAAAATAAATTGCTGATGAAGCATATACTTTGGAGAACAGTGTATTTCAAAACTTTGTGCAATATCAGCTATTTCTTTCAATGGTATGGAAATATAGCATAAGACAGAAGATTTATTAGGGGCAGTTTTAAACCATTCTTACTGTATAAAAGCTAATAGTTTGCTCATTTAGGAGTAGTGACTAAAACGAGAATAATAGCAAATATTTATAGGCCTGCTGAGAAAACATTAGTTCTATAGAACTTCTGGCACCATTATTTTTAGCCAATAATAATCATTTGCTTATATGAAAATAATTAGTATCACAATACTTAGGCATTTAGAAAGGATTGGTCATTTATTAAGTGCCATTCTTAAAAAAAACCAAAAAAACCAAAAACGAATAATGGACCTACTCCAGAAAAATCACCACTCTCAGAGTAGGAAGATAGAATTATGAAACAAATATATTTTGAGGAAGGAAGGGAGAGAGAATTTGGAATAAATTGATTTTGTTAGGTAAAAGTGAAGAAGCCACCTCTATGGAAGAAGATATTTGCTACCAGGAATAAATACTCTAAATTGCTCATGCACAGTGGAATATATAAACATTCCCACCTTGAGGGAGTCCCTTCAAAGGTTTCAGTTTTATGGTGAAACTAATTAGGCTATACAGTACACAGTGTATATAGTGTGAGACCTTACCCAAGCACCGTTTACCATCTGCTCCTGATTTTTTTTGAGACACACAATCAAAATGCTGTATCTTCTCATTTTGCACACAATACTCTGGAAGTTTGTACCCTGAAATTGGTACAGGTTATCATTTTGTTAAATATGTCCAAAAGTTTTCATCCTCAGAAATAGAGCCTATTACATAGCCTAAGATGCATGGCTCCTTGGTCATCATCTTTCTTGGATTTGCTTATTTTGGTAAACACTGGGTTCATGATCATGCCTTGGTCTCATTAAGCCTGGAGAAAATGAGGGGTTTGTTAAAATGCTCCCTGGGAAGAAATGTTCAATTTAGTTTGTTTTTCTGATGACATCTACAGTGTAAAGGAAAAATATTTAAATGGCTCAGTTCACAGAGGACATACTCACTGTGCAAAAAAAAAAAAAAAAACACAAATGTGTGGGAGTGTTCATTTGCTGTGTTTATTTTTTTTAAAACTAAAAACAAACTAAAGCCCAACTACTCCTTCTCAGTTCTAAAATCCAAAATAACTAAGCTTTCAGAGTCAGCACCTACAACTCCGGCAGGTTGATTGCAGCCTGGTCAGTAATAATGAAAGAAGTTAGTGTCCATTTTAGTGGATGATATACACAGTAACAATGCCTTGAAAATATGAGTGGTCTATGGTCCTAGAATAGCATTTCGTGGGGGATAAGGGTGGTGTTAAAACATGTGAGGGCAGTTTTATCTTTTCCCTTAGAATTATGAGTACAGTGCTGTTTTTACTTTGCATTTAAATACAAATGTGAAAATATTTGTGCAATGTCTGTTTAGAAGAGAGGCTCATTATTATGCATTATTATGTGCATCTCTGCCCTCACCATTTCCTTACGACTTTTGGGGGGCACACAATATTAAAACTCAGTCCATTGGAAAATGTCATAAAGAAGTTTCATTATTTAGATAACTTAATCTGTATGTCTTCGTTAGGGCTGCTTCAAGTTAGAGAGTTAGAGAGGGCCTGATGGAATCCATTCCAATATGCCTTGCAAACTAACTGCAGGAATCGCTCATACTGTTAATGATTATGTATGAATACTTTGGAAGAGCCAGAGGTATCAGTGACAGATACAAACATAGCAGGTGCTTTCTTAAAGTAAGGGAAGGTACACATGTGGCAAGCCAATTAGCTTGACTTCCATATTCTAAATAGACAAAAAAAAAAAAAAAGCATTTGGAAGAAAAGTAAAATGAAATCATGGCCAAAACTTGACTTACTTGTCAGCCAGCTCCATTTGGGGCAGGATTGAGGCTCTTGGTCAGACAAAGAAAAGGGTCCTCTTATAGCACTGGAGCTTAAGAAATACCATGTGTGTGTAGACAGAGAAGGGGCAATGGGTGGAGTCTCACGACTTGGATTCTAATCCTGTGGAAAACTCATTGGCTACGGGACACAGGCAAGTTGCCTTTGTCTTTGAGCTTCACCATCTTCATCTTTAAAATACACATCTTTTCCCTTCTACCACAGGTGGCAGGTGAAAGGTCAAACACAAAAATTGAAACAAATACTTCATTAAGTCTCAGAAGTTTGTAGATGGATATTCAGTATATATAGTGATGAGAATAACTAATTCCTGGGTAGAACAAGTCCAGCACCATCATGAATTATATCTTGGGGAAAAAAGAAAAAACTTTTCCTTAGCTGTATTTACAGGCTGGTCCAGAAAAACTAGCCAAGAACCAGGAGAGAAAAGTGGAAGGTCATCTTCTCTCGGCCATTGTTTATGTAGGAGTTTAGGAGAAGAGTTAAGTACTCATATCCTGGCCTCTTTCATTTGATCCTTAGAAACAAAACAAAAAGAAAACACATAATTAGCTTCCCATATAAATGTGAGGAAATGAACCATTGCACTGAACAGATCTCTATTTTAAAAGTTCAGTTTTAAAAATAAAGAAATATCTCGATCAGATAGAAAGCATATTACTAACATCAATGTACCAACCAGTGACATTTAACAACTGTTATTGTTCTGCCATATTTTTATTGGGGTTTTTCTTAAAATATGCATTGTTCAACATGGCAGATAGCACATAAACATACATATGCCAATCTTTTGTGAAATCCTGCTTAAGTGACAGTAAATTAGTAATTTTAAAAAGACAGTTAAAGACAGAAAATAGTTACAGAAATAACAGCGGGTCAGAGATGGTAAGAATCTTCTGGAAAAAGAAATGTAGATGAAGAAATAATGACTTTGTTGCACTAAGAAGCTGAAACTATTACAGGGCAGGGAGGGGCCACCCCAGAACACCCAAACCTGCCTGTTCTAAAAAGGTTCTGCCATTCACTTCATCAAGACAAAACATGTAAGACCTTTTATAGAAAAGAGCTTTAATACAGTTAGTGAACAATACAGAAAAGACAAAGAATGTAGTTACTAAATCAGGTACCCAAAGTTACCCATTCCCTCATGGCAGGAGAAGTCCAGCCAGTATTGGCCCAAAGCAAGGCCCAAAAGCCTGACACAAGTCTAAAGGACTTTCAGTTGGAGACTCATAGAAAGGGTCAGAAACAGCCAGACAAGTCTGGGAGGAAAAGAGCAAAATCAAAATCAAGATAAAGGCTGCCATTATTAACCTCCTCACAGGTCTCTCACTCCATCTGTTCCAACCAGCCAAGGACTAAGAAGCAAGAGCAATTTCTTCACATGTCTCTCTGCTCTATGTGTCTCCTCCAAGTCTCCTTCTTGCTCACCATCCTGTTTCCTTCCTTCCTCCTTCTCCCTACTCACTTCTCCCTATTCACCCTTCTTGAGGCTGGGGGGACCTGGAACTTCATTTCCTGGGGACCACTCTATTACAAAACCTAAATGTCAATGTGATACTATTTTACAACAAAAGACGCAAAATTTGGAAGAACCAGGACTCTTGGAGGCTGGGATGAAACTGGGACTTGAGAAGCATGAGAGAGGAAAAGTTTGCATTCTGAAGACTTAGACCACTAGGTCTTCACCAACCTTGAACACCAGTAGCGGTATCACTCCCACTGTGACCCTCACGAGATACAGGAAGTGATACAGAATTTAAACCAAGGAGGCTCCTGACCCCAAGCATCAAGGCTTAGCAGAGTTCAGGAGCAAGTGGCAGTACTGACTGCAGAGCAGTGAACATTGAATACTCTCACTGATGACACAGATGAGGGAGGCCCGAGGCTCCTTTCCCCTTAAATATTGACGGTTGTGAACCACCTGAACAAGATAGAGGCAATGTTCATTTTTGTGTTTGCTAGCTTTCCACGTTTGAGAAAAAAGAAAAAAAAAAAAAGATTGAAATTTAACTTTCTGCTGGCTGCTAATCCAGCTCTGAGTTCCTGACACCTGGCTAAGGACAGAGGCCTATGGACCTTGTTAAAATAATAATTATTCATTATATGCAGACAGAAAAGTGCTCATTCCCTATTATCACTTCTGTAGAAATTCTTGTTCTCAAAGAATATTTTTCTTTTTTTTTTAAAAAAGGTTTATTTTTGCATACAAGAGCTGGGGTGTCAGCCAGAGGTGTGGTGGATGAGAGGATTCACTAAAGACAGAGTGGGGAGCAGACCAGGCGGACTAATTGAAATACACTGCTGAGGGGAGTAGTGGGTGAGACAGGAGAGGTCCGCTACGCCATGTGGGTCCCCTCCCTGGTAGGGGATGGAACTCGTGCTGCAGTGGCAGTGGACAGCTTCATAGTGCTGAGACTTAAACCCTTGTGCCACCAGGGAGGCTCTCAAAGAATATTTCTACTTAAGGTGTCATATCTTCCATTCTCTCGTACTTGTTTAGTAAAAGGAAATTTACTCTTTATGTTAATAAATATTTGGATGAGTTTGTTTGAATTCAGAGGTCCCTAATGAAGTGGCTCCTAATATTGATTCTTAATCAGATTTTTCCTAGATATTATGTCATATACATTATTTTTGTACATGTTGCCAAGAATTATGGACTAGACTCATAATATGAAAGTTAGGGAAGGTGCCTTAGAGATCAGTGTTTTATCAGTTAAGTGAAGCAGAAAGACATAAGGAATTTGTCCATAGACACTTAAATAGTGGCAGAAACAGGGCCATAATTTTTAAAGAAGGTGTATGATTATCAGTGAGAATATATAGTAACCACTTGCAATTTGTAAACCACAATGTGGGATTTGAAAGGTTATATTAATAGAAAATAATTACTAGAAATTAATAGGAATTTTTAAGGCCCCAGGTAGATAAACTGTTCAATTCACTGTCCAATTGCCCATTTTGTTCTCCCTTAAGAGTTTGCCTTCTTGATAAAAATTGCTCTTGGTCAGCACTTACCCATACACTGTTCCAGTATTAGAATTAGGATTCTCTAGTGATGTGTACTTGGCAAGACATATGACAATCCCTGGAGAAGGAGTAGGATTTTTGAAACCACACAAGATATTACTAAGGGGTATGTGTTGCTCAAATAAACCCTGTGGAGTTTGGTAAAAGGTTCAGCATTATTGCTAGAGAATTGTTTTAATTGAGTAATGAAGTCTGTTGGATTTAGAAAATTGGAATAAAATATGAAGGTAAATATAAATCAGAATGATAGTCTCACTTCTAAAATCTGCACAAACTCATAAGCATAGAAAGATGCCCTCATAACCATGCATTTTACTATTAAAGAACATCAAATAATTTCTTCATATTTTCTCTAGCTGCAGAACAATTTTCACCCAATTTCAATATAAATAGATTTGTACATTTCAAAGATGTAGATGTATTTCTTACTTGGAAAGTAAAGAGTGAAATTTCTATAAATGTTTCCTAATATTCCACATGTGGTTTTGTATTTCACATTTATATACAGTTGATGGCCCTTTTATGTACCTTCCTAAGAACTCTTTCAAGGGGTGTGTCTTGGTGCATAGTTTGTATTTAACTCAATGTTTGGTCAGTGACACTGAGTGTGGTCTGGTAAGTGAATAATTTAGTCTAGTGATGGCTGATATGGTAAAGAAGCACAATATCTGGGTGAATATTTCCAGAAATTTTACATAAACCTGTTCTGTGATTTTTTTTCTGATATATTTGTTCATGTTTATAATTTGAATCAGGCAATGAATATATGGTGCCAAGGACTGTGTGAGGATTCTACCCATACTGGCTTTCCATCATTCAAGCAAATCCCGTGTTCAGCACAGTTCTCTTTAGGACTTGCCCTACAGTAGCCTGACCTGAAATTCTGTTACTCTTATTTAGAGCCCTTCCTTCTTCAAACCTATTGAAATACAGCTATCCAAACCAACATAGTTTTCCTTATTATTCCCTCTAAATAGCAGCACTTTCCTTTTAAAACATTTCCAATAATGTCAAATTGTATATTCTGTTTATTAGTTTATATATTTTTTGTACCTATCTGTCTGGTACAGAATAGATGATCAACAAGTCTTTCGTAAAAGAATGTATTAACACAGAAACCATAATATTGCAGGTAATAGGTGCTTCCACTCACTTTTTAATCCTTGAGAGATAAGTATGGGGGACATCTGGGGAACAGAGTTCAGATGAAGAGTTACCTATATTCTTAAAAAAAGACAGTAAGAAATAGCAACATCCTTTATACCTAGAACAATGGCTAGTATTGTAGTATATACTCAACAAAATATAATAATTTATTTAAACCAAGGCAGCCAAAAGTATCTTGATGAATAGAGTGAGTTTTGGTGGTAAAATCAAAGAAAGAAATGTTTGTATAAATGCTATACATGTTAGTCTTTAAATGTGGCCAGCGAGTTGTTCCTCTGTGCTTAGACATTTACTGGTGCTTATTTTTATGTATATTTCATTCCTACAGAATTTACAATCATCTTGATATTTTAGACCAGAATCTAAAACTCACAAAACTCACATTCCTCAAATCAGTCTTCAAAATTTTAAAGCTGCCTTGTGAGGGCATAGGGAAAGATGTCCTTTTCGGAGCTGACAAGATAAGAATAAGAAGAATAACAAGTGCTAATTTACTTATCATTTACATATTGGAAATCTTTCCATTATGGTTAAGTTGTAATCTGTTTTTCACATGTAAAAAAAAAAAAAATCTAAATCCATATAAGTGAATCTACCTCCACTGGTTTGGAAAGTTTTATTGCACCATTTTTCTAAATATTGTTGTTAGTTACATGAGATAAACAGGTTGTTTGATACTTTCAAATGGAGCAAATTACCAGGATTGCCTAAGGAACTGGACACAATAATTACGAATGTGTAGTCTTCGGGCCCATTTTGAAAACTTTGCTTAGAGTCTTGAATTTGCCACTCTGTCAGAGGGAGCACCATCTATAATGACAACTGTTATTAGAACTAAAGCACAAAGGTGTTCTTTTCTCAGACCATATCTGAAAGGAATTTATTGAAGAATGAAAACCCATCCTTATAACAAATACTTACCAATGAACTTTGAGGGTTATGAGCTCTATTAAAACTGTGGGGAATTCATAATAATGGAATTTACTTTTCTTCTGATTTGTCTTATATAAGCTACTGAAATAAATGTACTTTTTAAATGTTCAGTGAACAATCCACCTAATTCCCACTCTCCTAACTGGAACTTCATTTGCATTCCCATTGCTCTACCCTCAAAGAGATACCAGTTTAACTTGCACTTTAAGTTGGATTTACTTTATTATAGGTAGGAGGAAACAACTTTTAGATACATAATTTGATACTGACTTCTTTCTGCTATTTTCAAAAAGGCCACTTAACTAGTATTTTTGATGCATTTCCTTACACATAGCATGATATCTGTAACTGAATCTTTAATTCCCTTGTTATAACAGAATTTCTTGAATCCTTGCTGTAGTTCCACCATCCTCATATTATGCTTTTACAGCAATTCCCTAGACTCATGAAGGTGAAGGATGAAGTTTATAATGATATTGAATACCAAACTGTTGCTTGATTTATTCAGGAAGGTTGTTATATACTGGGACCAAGTGACAGCTTAAAAACTAGTATAATTCATCATCATCAGTTAATTTTCACTGGGTGTCCACTGGGTGCTGAACACTGTACAAGGCTCTTTGTCAGCCTGTTATGTGCCTGATAAGGTTGATGGAACTCTAAGAAGACAGAATCTTTTCCATAAGGCATAGTTATATAATCAAAGGCAAGTCAGCAAATGCTTTTTTAAATTTTTTTGAAGGGTGCTTGTCAGTAACTTGAGGTCCCATTTTTATTAATAGCTATAACGCTATGGGAAGAAAGGGGGGTGCTATTGAATGGGCCATCTCCTGTGGTCCAACTCTTGGCTGTACACACGTTTTTGGTTCCTGCATATATAATTTCAAAATAATCCTACCTAATGAGATCCAATAATTCGTCACACAAACATATGTGTTGTATTCTGCTTCTCCCTTATTGAGAGACAGGTCAAAGTCACATCCAGATGATGCGTCTAAAGCTAGTATTACAGTGACATCTAGGTGATGTTTATTCTTCCTCAGAAGTGATTAAAAAATCTGACCAATAAGATTTGGTGTGGCTCCTCATAATCCTGCAATTTATGGCTTAAACCATATTGTATTGTATCACTATGAGGAGGTTATACAATAGCTGTGGTATAAACTCTCAAGTACAGTCCTGGTTAGTAAATAAACTATATTCCCCTGGTTAGGGATGAAGAAGAGGTGATGGAACTGGTGACACTCATGATCATATTTTTATTTTAATTTTTATTAATGAATTACCATTGTTTTGCATCCTTGTTAATATTTTCACAGTTCAGGATTCCTCTCCTCAGTTGTGGTCACCTAGCTCTCCTACCACACCAAAGCACCCATAGTCCTCCCTCATAGTCTGGTGATAAGCACCTCTTTATTGAGTTTCTTCCCTGACCTTGACCTTTATTCTGTGGCCAGCAACTGTGCTTACTCCAGGAAAATCTACTAAGACGTTTTCCCTTGCTGGGCTGTCTCATGACTATCTCAGAGAAGGACTTTAGGGAGTATTCTCTTACATGGGCCTGGTTTTGTTTTTCTCTGATTGGTAACAAGAACTTAATTCAGGGATTGCTGTAGAGTAAAAGAGTTAAGGCCTTTATTTGCTAATCTAGGGATCTTTATAGCATTTTTTTTTTTATTTATGCATACAAGAACTCGGGTATAAACCCAGAGGTGCAGGGTGTGAGAGGATTCACCAGAGAGGGGAAGAGAACAGGTGGATCTACTGACACTGAGGGGAGCAGCGAACAAGACTGGAGAGGTCTGCTGTGCCATATGGGTCAGCTACCTGGAAGGGGATTGAACTCATGCTGCAGTAGCTGTGGACAGCCTGATAGCCCTGAGACTTAGCCCTTTGCATCACCAGGGAGGTCCCTATAGCAATTACTTAAACTTCTTTGAATTGTTTACTAATATACTTTTTTGGGACATAGTGGCAGAGGACTTCGTTTTCTGGTAACTGATATGACATGCTGTATCAAATAATAATCTTTGACCGTGGCCCCTTACCTTGCCAGTTTTGGGTTTTTGACTCTGGGGTTTTCTGTCTTCTTTAGTCTCAATTGAATGGCTTCTTGTCACTAGCTCTTTTTCTGTGGGTGAGGGGGCTGCTTACATGCTTTGTGGTCATTGAAGGCTATAATCAGCATATAAAGTGTCTAGATGAATTCTGGTTTTCAAAATTTAAGGTTTTCAGTGTGTGCTTTTTTTAGCTGTTAGCCACTTTAATTTTATGGTAGTAAACAATGCTTAATGTGCATAGATGTTGAACTTGGTTAAGTAGGTAAAGTATTTCTGAAATGTTCTTTAGAGAGACAATACTTGGATATGTCCTATTCCATTGTAATTGACAATCAGATGCTTTTTTAAGTGATTACTTATAAGAAGAAATACTTAGCATTTGAGAAAAATCTTTCTCTAGCGGTGAAACATTTATAAGCTTTATGAAATGTTTAAGTGATGTTCCTAAGATTGAAGTATATGCAGTAGCTACCTGATGTGTATTTATTTAGTGCCTGGATATTGTTTTGAGAATTCTGAGGGAAGCTTCTATTTGTTGAAGCAAATGTTGTGACATTGGGACGTTTCAAGATTCTGCTTGCTCACTAATTGATCCTTAAACAATTCCCTTTATATTGATATAGCTATCTATTAAAAAATATATATCTAAAAAAAGTATTTGCCCTAAATGTACCTATTATTGTTACCTGTTAGAAAACCTAGGAGTGATTCTTTAAAATCAACATGAAGGCATTATCCCTTGTAAACTATCACATTATAAAAAAATTCAGTGTGTAAAATAGATTTTCAGATGATTATAGATTTGTGCTACCTTTTCATTGAATTAATGTATTTTTGGCCATGCAAAAATACTGTTTGGGCCATTTATTATCTGCAAAGTATAAGTGTACATAAGTTTATTTAGATACATTTATTACATAGTTATAAATAATTTTAAGTAATGATGTTTTTATCAGTTGAAGTAAATGATGGAAAATACCTATTGATTCAGAAAACAAAGGGAAATACCATAGCAAATAGAAATTTAATCTTCACCAAAGGATTATATGGGAGGACAATTGATCTTTTAATGTATAAGTAGAATTTATAGACAACAACCTGTAATAAAACTTAAACTGAAAATATTCTCTTCTGAAATTTGTGTGGTGGGCTCATATTTTCCAGAGAAGTTGACTAGAAACTCTGACGTATGATAGTTGGCATAGAGTTAGGCCAAATCTGTCCTTCACTGGGAGATAAATACATGCATTAGAGAAAAACTACACTTGAAGAGTCTATATTAGGATTTTGTTATTATTGCTTCACTGTCTGGGGACTTTTCAGTAATACATGCAAATCTTAAAAGAAAATCACCAGTCGTTTTCCTTAATAATTCTTACATTTGAATTTATTTTTCTATCAAGTCATAACTTTTTTTTGAAAAATGAAATGTAACATTTGTGTATTTATTTGAAACCTTTTTGCAAAAAAAGGTTAGAGTTGATACAGAAAAATGACCCTAGTAACAGAATAAAAATTATACAAACCAAACAGTAAATCAAAAAGAAGTTGGGGGGGGAAGTTAGGTCAGGGAGAGTAAGGAAGGTCGGTTGTTGGGAAGTTAAACCTCTTAAACACAGGAGGACCTGTCCTTTCTCTTTTTGTTAGAGATACTTGTGATGCTAAGGCATCAGAGGAACTTTCTCAAGCTCTCAGAACACTAAAATAATGACTCTAGAATTCAAGCCCTAGTGGGGCCTAGTGTATTTGTGCTGCCCTCCATCTGCTGTTGTCTTTATTGAGGAAAACAGTTGTACACAAATTGCTCCTGATAAACGGTGGCCAACTTGTCCCAGCACGACTGTGACTTATCCTGGTTTGAAAACTAAAAGTTCTGTATCCCTCTTTCCTGACAAATGGGAATAGTTGGCTACCTTACGTGATTTCCTCCTAGCCATAGTAAATATAGAAAATGCATGGAGTGTGGGGTCTCCCAGGTGGCGCAGTAGGTTAAGCAACATACTATGCAGCAGACCACAGCCACGGCAACACAAGTTTGATCCCTGGGAGGTGACCCATGTGGCGCGGCAGGCCTCTCCTGCCTTGCCCCTGCTCCCCTCAGCAGTGTATTTTGGTTGATCTGCCTGTTCTGTTACCCACTCTGTCTCTGGTGAATCCTCTCCCCACCCCCACCTCTGGTGGTACATAAATAAAAAATATAAAAAAAAAAAAAGAAAATGCATGGAGTGATACAATTGTGTTTAATACCAGAGTAAGGATGAGCTGCTTGTCCCACAAAACTGCATGATACATCATTAACCCTCTGTCGCAATTAGCTCTTGTGTTGTAAAGCTGAACTGCTTTTTTTTTTTTTTAAAGATTTATTTATTTATGCATACAAGCACTGGGGTACAGGCCAGAGGTGGGGGGTGAGAGGATTCACCACAGAGAGCGGGGAA
>JAGFMF010012021.1:15928003-16050114 GCA_019455555.1 Galemys pyrenaicus
CGCCATGGGGGCCCCCCCCCCCCCCCGGCCGGCAGCAGGGATCGAACTCGTGCTGCGGTGGCTGCTGCTTGCTTCATAGTGCGCTGCTTAACCCACTGCGCCACCAGGGAGGCCCTGAACTGCTTTTTAAGTTTCCCAAGGTTGTGGATTTTGTAGTGGTCATTCTGCTGCTTCTGGTATATTCTTTTTCTTTCCAGTGAAACATGGTAGTTTGAGTCTTCTGACTCTGTGTATTCATCTTACACAGTTGTTAAAGTGACTCAACAGAAGTGATTAATGTTTTATAATAATGAGTCCCAGCATTAATCCTGTGTCTAAATAAAAGTGTGTTTCTTACGTCAGAGAATGAGTTAGCATTGAGGTCAGTGAGAGACTCTCCTCCCTGCAACCACTCAGATTCTTTCTGTTTGGTTTCTCCAACATCCTTTATTTCCCTCAGCTGTGGTCAAAGCTAGGTTGCTGCCAAGTGCAAGAAAGCAGCACAAAACAAACCCTGGGCCTAGAAGTGGCAGAAATAATTTATGTTCTCTTTCCTTTAGAACATGGATAACTGACAAACCAAACTGCTAGTAAGTCTGTGAAATGGGTTAGTCACATATCCAGGATCAAAAGGAGAATGGAAGAAGCTAGCAGTCTTCCCCTTCCAGACTTACTTAAATAAGCTTAAGTATTTTCTGAATGTTCTTTATGAAATGAAGGAAAGCGATTGATTTCCTAACAACTTTCAGATTTTATCCTTGTCTCTTGGGTACCAGTAACTCAACTCCTGCCACCTGGTGATTATTTCTCGCAAATAATTACAGTTAAAAATGCAATTGGATGTGATGTCTTCACAGGACAGTTCCCTTCATTCTACAAATTCTGTTTTACATAGTCATGGAATTTGATTGGGATTCTCAAGTTGACCAAAAAATGTCATAATTTCAAATGTTTATTTAATGTTTCACTATGAACATTAAATAAGTAAGCATTAAATAAAATGAAGATGGAAAACATAGTATGTGAAGAGAGACCACATGCTCACGGGGTAAATAAAAAATATTATCAGGCTCTTGGAGGTGAACTGAAGAAACAGAAAATGGCAGGCACATTCCAGTTGTGAGCATGGGGGCCTTGTGCAGTGTCTGCATGCTGAGGAAGGCTTGCATCAAGCTGATGGGCAGAGCTGGCCATTGCCACATTTACATTAGTCAGAATTTCTGTTAGAACGGTTAAGTAGTATAGTTTAAACACGTTAAAGTGACTTTTAAAGCTGTTAGTATATAGATGCATATTTCATGTATAATAAAGCCAGTTTGTTAGCTATATAAACACATAAATTCTCTCTACATCAGTGTAAATTCTCCACCATTGCAGTGTCCCTGTGTGTGTCTATGTTTGTCCATAGTGACCGCGGAGTAGCACAACACTGAGCACCCGACAAAAGCTTGTAACTATCCCTGCAAGTGTAATTTAGGTTTATACCAAGTCATTTTCCCTCCTCCGTATTCTATTTTGATCATTTTCTTACTGGCAATTATAAATCCTAAGCATTTAACTTTGATTTTTTTATATGTATACAACAACCATTTAAACTAAATGGCATGAGAATTCTTTTGAAATTTTATTAAATCTGACTTGTGTAAAGAGACCAGGGATTGAAGGTGATTTGCACATGCTAATAGATTATATGCTGCAGCAAAACGTTGCTTTATATTGCTACTCTAGCAGCTGCCGTTTCAAGTATAGTCACTACCAGCTACAATATCACCCAGCTTTTCAAAAAATATCAAAAGAAGCTCATGCTATTGATTCATTACTGCCATATTTGTTATTCCTATTGGAAATCACTAAATCTAATTCTATTGGTGTCCTTCCTGATTGAAAATATTTGAACGTAGAAAGCACAGTATTTCTTAAGACATTTGTAACTATTCATACCGATATTAGAATTACAATCATGCCGCATTATGCGAGCAATGATTATTTTTAAAACATCTTCACACATATGGTAAGCGGGTGACCAATGTTATCCAGGTTTGAAGATGCTGAATGTTCATATACCGGTATTTGAAATTTTGATGTGTATTTCATTCGTTACTGAATACCAAGAATACATTTTTTTTGCTCACACAGAGTAAGTTTAAAATGGGGTCTTTTGTCGAAGCACCCATCCTGTTTAGAATGATATAACAGATGCTGAACGTTCACATATCAAATAAAATGCCAGCTTTCTGTAGAAAAGAGGTGTCAAAAAGTTTCTTTGTACCTTTAACGCATGTGATTATGTAGTACAAAATGCAGAGTTTGTAAAATTTCTTGAATATACAGGCAAAAAAATGAATAATTCAAAACAACTCATAAGTTCTACAGTCTATTGTCCCTTTATAACGCAGGCAGAAGATAGCAGTGCACTCCCAATAGAGCTGAATTTGCACAAGTTACACCTCTGAAAATGCCAGATGGTCTACGGTCTACTTTTGAGAGCTGTCACATATGTAAAGATTTGAAAAAAGAAAGACAGCTGAATGAGAGCAGTGGATCATTAAAGGGAGAGCGAGGGTCCCTAGGCATCACTTGTGTTTTAAGAAGCATTGTGTCGTTCCCATACAAGTGTGCTTTTTTTTTTTTAAAGCCATATACAACTTTTACACAATAAGGAGGTCTGTTGAAAGCCATGTACTTATGATTAATCAGTCAGACAATTTTATTCCTTATTTAAGAATAAAATCAAGATTCTAACTTGGTTAGTTATAATTTTACCATAAGATTCAAGTCACACCTATAAATATTGATTAGGTTAAACTAAATGGCTGTTGAGCTAACTAATCTAAGGTTTATTCAGTTTGATTTGACCTATCTACTGCATGCAGCTGACAAAATCATAAAATTAAATTGTTTTAATATCAGAAAACTGAAGTAAAGAGAAAATACTTGGCTACTTTACCAAACACAATCTGCACACAGTAAAAATTAGGTGGTAGTAAAACAAAAATGAATACATTATTATCTGCAACCAGAGAAAGAATTCATTTTGAAGTTTGAAATGTAGGTAAAACATTAAGGATATGTTTGAATGTCCCTCCATCCATAGCCAATAATTTGCAAATAGTCAATTTTGATAGTAGGAAAAGGTCAGCTCTGTCAATATTAAAATTTGGTGACAAGATACTGCTGTCTGTTATCACTTTATATTTATTGAGACTGTTTATTACTTGGTAATTCTAAATTTACCTTGGATTGTGGAATATGACAGGAAATTTTTGATTAATAAGAAGTCTCTCCAGCATTGGTCAATGACATTTTGATGTAACAAAGCTCTCAGATTGCTTGAATTATTCTTGTCAGAGAAAAAGTAGCCCAAAACATCCCATTTATTTGGTGAGATTACAGGAAAGTGCTCTGAAAAGAACACCAAATTAGGTTGAACTGTCTTCGTTTGGCATCCCTTTAAAGACACATGCATAACTAGCTTTATGTTCAATAGCAGTCATTAGGATGTCATTCTAGTTGATACAAGAAGTTACAGGAGCAGCAAATTAATCCCCAGATCAAATGATTGCACGTCCCTAAGAAATAGATCTTCTCTCGCAGAAGCCTTGATTGTGAATTTTAGTTATATAACTGCTAAATAGAGAAGTAACCTTTTCTTCTTATCAGCAGTTGAGAGAAAAACAAAGTATTGTGCTTCGTTTTGCAACTATTACTCTGTGGTACTCAGATCCTTAATTTTTAGACATGTCATCTTCTTTATACATTAAATACCTGGAAAATGATAAAAATTACTATATTTTATAAATTAGGTATTAATGCTAATGGATTTGGTAAGAAAGAATATTTTTTGTTAAATGAATCTTTTTTTCTTGAAATATGTACACTTATGATAGACTGATGTTGAGACTTTTAGGAAACGTAGGCTATGTCAGCAACAACGTAAGTAAAAAATGTGTGCTAAAAACTGAAATACAACCTTTCTTTGTCAAAAATATACACTAAGTCTTAGCTAGTCCCCAAGATAACAGAAAATTAGTCCCATTTAGCCCCTTTTAATCAATACCATGTAAAACTGTCATTTCTCTGTATGTAATATTTTTTCAAAGTTGGGAAGTTTTTAGTATTCAGATTTAATTTACATTTCAAAACTATTATAATCATAAATAGAAAAAAGACAAAGCAGTAATTTTTGATTTTGATGTTCTAGGAAATTATAAAATAGTAAAATGTAGACAATGGTTTTGTCATTGTATTTGCTGAAATACCATAATTGATAAGTTTATTGAGGTAAATGTTGACTTTAATAATAATGCCATAATTAAACCAGTATAAGCAGGTAACTTTTAAGGTGCAATCTGGACTCTTAGCCATATAAAACCAGAATCTATTTTGACTAATTTAAATAGAAATTAAAGTTATTAGCAGAACACAGATTCTCTCAAGAATCATGCCTATTCATTCAGTGGGCTTCTTTAATAAAACAAAAACAAAAACAAAACCCACAACCACTGTGACACTGGCACACCAAGACATAGACCCCAGATTCTAGACCCCACTGCCAAGACCAGCAAATGACTTCTTCACTGTACCCAGAGGCTCCCCCTCCCTGGCCTACCTGCCATTGTCACTTCTGAATGCAGATCATGCTTCTACTTGGTGGAACTTAGGTCACGTATGTGCCCCTGAGGCAGAGTAGTCCAGGGACATGGTGCAGGGACTAACCAAGGTCAGTGAGGGTGTTCAGAAATGCTGGGCCACACACTTGCATTTTACCCTGTTTGTTTCATGATTCACTGTCCAAAGAACCAAGCCAGTTTGTCCTTCTTAGTATCATACTATTCAGAGGCTTTTGTATTTTTCTTGTAAGCTAACATTGTGGTTTTCACATACAGGCATTTAATACATCTGGAGTGTATTTGTATGAGATACACACACTTAGCCATGTGTCTACACATACATGTTGGAACTGCTAATCCGTTGGTTTCTATGTCTGTGCTTGAACTAGCACGATACTGCTTTAGTTGCTATCGTTTTTAGTAAGACTTTATATCTAGTAAGTCAAGTCCCACAACTCTTTTTCCTAAAACTTTCCTTGGTGATTCTTGATTATAGTTCCTTATAAATTTTCTCTTTAACTTGTCAAGATCCATAAACAAGCCTATTGAAAATTTTATGAAGGAATTGCACTATCCAGATAAATTGGGGGAAATGCATTATCAGAGCTTATGTGTTTATACTCTGCATTTATTAAGGTTTTATGTCTTTTAGAAATTTTTGCCAGGAAATATATCCCTTTTCCCCCTAGCTTCATTTCTGTAGACTAAGAGGGCTTTTGTTGTTTGTTGCCCTTCAGGCTGTTTTTTTTCTCATTATTTTGAAGGTATTTTTCTTACATTTACTAATTGGTTGCTGTTAGCATATGGAACTTTGCTGACTTTCCCTATGACTGATCCTGTATTGATCCAGCTAAATTCTTATTTTTTTCAGAATTTATAGTCTTAAATGTCACCTA
Organism: Galemys pyrenaicus; assembly: GCA_019455555.1. Taxonomy (NCBI): domain Eukaryota; kingdom Metazoa; phylum Chordata; class Mammalia; order Eulipotyphla; family Talpidae; genus Galemys; species Galemys pyrenaicus. The sequence goes on from JAGFMF010012021.1 coordinate 15,933,489, forward strand.
GAACTTTCGAATCATGTATACACTCAAAAAATTGGTTTCTTTCCAGAATTCACACCTATCATTTCTCTCTCTCTTTATTGCTTTTACCAGGACCTCTGGTGTGTGATTCGTAGGGGAATGCGAATGGGCCATCTTCTTTTGGTCCCCATCTAAATGAGGGTACTTCTAAAGTACTGACATATAATTTTGGTTGCGCTTGAACGGCACTTATAATGCCCCAACTGCAGGCACACACAACAAAGGTTAATAAAGGGTTTTATTTACAAGGGAAGGAGAAATAGTGTAGTGAAAAACACAAGGGGAAGAGAGGGATACAGATCTGTAAATATCTTACTAGTTTTTTGGAGCTGGAACCCAACTGTGCGCTGAGAGCTGACTCCCAAGGGAAAAAGACCCCCCAAGGCCCATGTGTCTGCTTTTATATTCAGCGTGACTGCTCAACTCCACCCTCAGGTCCCAGTGATCTGCTCTTCGATAATGACCTTATGGGATTTGTAGTCCTTGGATCTTGTAGGTCTGGAATGGGGGTCGAAGTCCATAACCTATTTGTATAATACATTCAGGAGGGTCTTTCCCCCTAACAGTTTCACCAGAGCTCCCTTTTCAGCAGCACATGGTGAGTTTCCCAGGCGAGTTTCTCCATGAGACAGAGATATTAGTTAGATTTAAAAGAGCAGGTTTATTAGGAAAAGGGGCAGAGGAGTGAAGGACACTTGTATAGACACAAACGGGCCCCCAAAGGGACAGGTTTGCTGAGAGAGGAAGCATGATTGCAGGCAGGTGGCCCGCGAGGAGAGCTGCCTCTGCTGAGGGAGGTCAGGAAGAGGAGCTCAGGCAAGGCACAGGCGCGGCAGGCTGGAGGCCTGCTGCCCTGCACGGGCAGAGTCAGTGAAAGCTGCATCTGAAGTAGAGTTCTTTTTGGGAGGGGCTCACTCCTTCCTGGAGTGGTTTAATTTGCTTTTGACTTTGAATCAACTATGTAGAATTTGAAAGAGGCCAGATTTGCACAGTGGCCCTCAATCTCCATAACTTTACCTTCTGGTCTGTGGTCCTGACATTTCCTATAGCATCTGATACCTACTTGGGTCCTGTGCTTTGTTATCTAGGCATTGGCACCTAAAGATCTTAGTTTCTATACCTGGGTTAGTGGCTCTTCATCCCTTCAACCACCACATCTAGCTCCTGGCACTGTATAAGCCAGGCTTCTGGTATTGTGGCGCCTCCTTTAGATTTTCTGTTCTTTCCGCCATCATTATCATTTTATAAAATGCTTTACTTTAAAATAAGATTCAAGGATAAACATAGAAATGACTTTGTTTTCCAGAATTTAAAATGGATTTGCAATAAAAGAAAATTTTATTTTTGTGTTGTCCAGGTTTGATTCCTGAATTCATTGTTCTTTTCCTTCTATCTCAAAAGATAATCAAGTAATTTATCTTTAGCAGGGCTACTGAGCTAATGCTCAGTGTTTGTTGAATCCAAAGGACCTCGCACATAGAAAACTACATTTGCTGAAGAAGTGTTCAGTTCCTTTTTCAGATTACCCACTTAAATTTTAATTTAAAAAACAAAACAGACACTTTTTAACTCAACTTTCGACCTCTTGTGTAACAACACCTTTGATAACCCCTCTGCCATTTTTCTTTTAGTGATTGTGCTTGATCTGTGTTCATGTTTATTAGTATTTTCCTGTTCATTTTTGGTTCCATGGGTAGAATTCCAAAAGTATGTTACTGAATGTATTTTGATTACTTTCAAATAGTAATATCTTTTTCTTAGCTGGGTAAACTTTTCCTGTTTTTTTAACCTAGCCCAACCTCAGCGCTTGCCCCAGCTTCAGACTTCAGCACAGGAAGCTGGTGAGGAGGAAATTGGCAAGATAAAGAACGGCCACCCAAATCTGAGCAATGGAAATGGAATTCACCATGGGACCAAACATGCATCTGCAGATAACCGAAAATTTTCAGCACCTGTTTCTCAAAAAATGCATCGAAAAATTCAATCCAGCTTGTCTGTAAACAGCAATAGCAGTAAGAAGAGTAAAGTAAATGCTGTCTTTTCCCAAAAGACAGGTTCTTCACCCGAAGGTAAGTTTGAGCTATATGCATATTATATTTGACCAGATATAAAATTATATTTACTATTATTTGATAGAGCAAACATGAATGCAGACTCTTGCTTATCCTTCAAACAGGCATTTGTGGTAAAATGTAACTTCTCCAAAGGAAAACAGACTAGGAAAGGAAACTTTGGGAGCTGCCAATCCTGCATTTAGAATATTGCCTTCTAAAATGAATGGATAGTCAACGACAATATTTTGGTGGCATATGACAATTTTTTTCTCTTCAATATGCTATTCTGTGGCTCAGGGATAAGATTACCTGCTTGTATTTTGGTCTTGCAAAGCAATTCTCAAAAAATGTGCAAAACTAAACCAACAGAAAGATTTGGTGATTCTCACGCTCTTGCTAGAGGTTGGCCAGGTGAGCTGTTGCTTCACTGCCCAGCACCATCTGGCTACCCTTGCTACCTCCACACCTCCTCCTGTCTCCCACCTCACCCTCACTGTGGTCTGGCCTTTAGCACCTCCTCCGTGGGGGCAAATGGCTCGTTCTTTGACCTCTCGGGAATGAGTTATTTCTTCAGCTACACCTCATCCTGCCCTTGGTCAAGTTAAAGTGAGGTCAAATACTGTAAACAGAGAAAGTTGCTGTTGTTGTTTTTAATAGCATAAACCATCTGGTGACATTGGGGTTATAATCTAAGCATTCCCTTTATAAAAATGGCTTGCTATATTTTACAAAAAGAAGCTTCCTCCATCTATTAGTTCCCAAATTTCTCCCAGCATACCTGCTACTGACTGCTGGCCTTAGTTTCCCTCAGCCAATAAAGGAAACAGAGTTTGAGGAGAAGGAAAGTGGTTTAATTTGTTGACAAATTGAGGGTAGCAGACTGTCTGGAAGACCCCCATCCTACTCTTTGGCAGAGTGCAGGGTTATTTATAGAAAAGTGTAAAACAAAAGGGAAATGGGCAAGGGTCAGCATTTCCTTTGATGTAGGCATATGGGAGATTTCAGGTGTGCATCAGCTTGCTTTGTAAACACCTGATGTTTAACTTCCTTATTATCTTCTTAGGGATGCCCTTCCTTTTCCTTAAAATGCAAGACAACAAACTTGTTAAATGCAACAGATAGGAAGAACACTGATGTGATGGGGAAGAGAGACCTGTCCTGTTCACTGCCTTTTACCCACATAGCTACATTCCCCAACTCTCCTTGGACACCAAGAAAAATTCACCTCTGATTGTAGAAAGAAAGATAGCCATGGAATTCTGTGGGTGATTCTATGATGTTGGTCATGCTTATTCACAGAGATAAATTGAGTTGTAAATAGGAAATTGTATTGAGAGTTACCAGCAATGAGTGAGGGGGGTAGGAGGGAAGACTATTACATTTTAGCTACAGGTGTCTCAAACTTAACTGAGGAAAAATGTTAAGTTGATCAAATAATATGATAATAAATGATCTGTATCGTTCCAGGTCAGTGACACTACTTTCCAAACTAATTAGATTGAAAGGGACATGATTGACACTTTAAAATGAGTTTGACATGTAAGCTGCGTGGTCATCTCTGAAGCATAGGTAGGCTGTTAACTAAACTGGCTCTCCAAGGAGTTGGGAAGGCAATGCAATTTTCTTTAGAGATCTTCACTTCTATTGAAATCTACTTGTTTTATAAATTTGAATGTACCTATTATACCCCAACCTCATAGTTTCCATTTGAGATTTACTTATTTTAAGGAATGGTGACATTTGCATATCAATCCAACTTGAAATGCCTTATAAAAATGCTGAAACTTTTTCATTATTTCTAATACCATGTTTGATTTCTAATGGAAGATGCAACTTAACACAAAAGCAGAGGAAATCAGTTACACATATATAGTTCTGTTCTTACTTCCCCCTCTCTCACACGTATATTCAAGTGCCTGGTAATTCTCTTAACACAAAATCTATTCCAGTAAGTTGTCCTGGCCAGAAAGTTACTGGTAAGCTATAAAACTGAGCCAGTGGTAGGTTTCTTTTATAGTGAGTGCTTGAATCTAGATGAAAATTCCATTGCCCTAGTTTATTTCCTCAAAGTTAGATGTCATCATATTTTTTTCTTATCGCTGAGGTTGTGCCCCTAGATTTTGTTTCTTCTTTTGATAAGTTTATTCTCTGGAGATATGCTGTCATTGAGTCACAAATGGTAGATAACAAATTAAAAGGAAAGGCTTTTCAGCGCTGCCATTGGCTGGGCCACTGGTTTTCCTTGGACTGCTTTTTCTAGAAAATGCTTTGGATCAGAAATCTTGAAAACGTTAGGTTTGATTCCAAGATTCTGTGTCTGTGTCTTCACAGCAGAACTTCATTCTCAGAACAGGTCTCTAGCTGTATCTACAGTGTGCTCCTTAGCGAAGATGAAAACTAAAACCTGCTGAACAGACGGAAGTAATTTTTTAAAGACAATAACAATGAGGATATAAATAGGCCTGCCTTTGTTTTCCCTGTTTCATATTTTTCTTAAATCTTCAGTGACTCTGCCTTTTCTTACATAACAATGAGCAAATGAGTCACAAAATATTATTCACTGAAAATCTCAAAAAGATCTAATCATGCCCAGTTTAACAATGTGTGGGGTTTCTTTTGGATAAATGGTGCCTGTGGTTATTACTTCTGTATTGTACTTAGGTATTGGCAACTGGAGGGACATTTTTCTGGTTGAGATTGTTTCACAGCATTTCATTAAGTGCAGTAAGGATTCTTTGCTCAGGAAGTTTGGAAGTCAACACTAAGGTATGCATTTCTTCGTACAGAGGCAAAGATTGGCTATAAAATTGAGTCAGACACAGTGAAATCTCTTAATATGTCTATAATGTGGGTGACCTAAGGGTTGAGTACAAATATACAATAGTCTGCTACAGCTGACTTTTTTGGCTATGTTGATTTGTGTGGTTAGTTATGGAGAGTCATTCTATATAGTAAGTAATGTTTTAGTGCTTTGCTCACATAGACTTATTCAAATCATCTAATTATAAATGAAGAAACTGAGTCACAGGAAAGTTAAGTGAATCCACAGAATTAATTGATACTTGAGAAAAAGGAGTTTCAAACCCAGGCACCTGGCTTCAAGTTCAGTGCAAACCAGTGGTACTCAGCATCGTAGCTTCTTAGAGTTTCCAACCAGTTATTAATGATGGAATGTTTTATTCTAAACCACTTTATCCTACTCTCCCCTAAAACTAGCACTGGAAAATTCTTGGTAATGAATATAAGCACAGATTTTCTTTAAGAAGTTGTTTTTATGCAATAGAGGGGGAGGAAAACCCATGTGGGATAACATTGTACATTTTATTTAAAGGTTTTTAAATTAGCAGATTTCAATTTGTTTTGCATACTTAAATATTTTCATACTTAAATTTTCTGATTGCATCACCAAGGTGGAGAATTTTAAGACTAAATGTTTAAGATTCTTGACCTTTGAAGTAATTATAGTATAATTTAGTATCATAATATTAAAATTGCCAAGGACTTTCATTAGCCTCTGAGATACTTTTCTTACTATAGGATTGGTAAATCCTAACACTTAAATTTCAACAAAGATATTTTTAGGAAATATTTTATACTTCAGATTATAGAGACATGCATATCCAGTCCCAGTGTCACAGGGAACATAAACGCAGACCAAGACAGTCCAGAGCATTGTGTGCACAGCAGTTGATAGGACTGGCCACACAGAAACAGGGTAGCTGTTGATTAGAGCAGACTCTAGACCCCATCTGCAGAGGTCAAAACATTGACTTTACCATTGACGTAACAGCCTTGGGTAGGTTTCTCAATATCTCTGTTCTTCCATGTTATCTGTAAAATGAGCATATTGATACCTACTTGATAGGATTAAATTAAAGTACTGTATTAACCACTGTTATCCCTGTTATTAAGGAGCACATAGGGCCAAGAATGTTTAGAGAGTAATGTCTCGATCGAGACCTGAAAGATAGGACAAGATTAGGAAGGCCAAGGGAGGCATTCAGCAGGACGGGGCCTTCGGAAATTAGTCTTGTTGAAAGAACCACAAGGAGTTTGTTTTTGCTGAGGACAGTGAAAGTAGATCAGTGCCTGGGCAGCCTGGGATGTCTTGTTCTTCTGACGCTACATAGCTCAGCTATAGGACCTCTCAGAAGGACATGATTTTATTTCCAGTATATGTTTCTTTGAAAAATTGTACCTCCTTGCCATAATGTGAGGATTTCATAGTTGAATTATATAAAACCAGGATGCCTCATGTACTGAACACCGCCACATATCAAGCACTTGCACTCTGATTGCCTTGAGAGTCTTTTCATACAAAATGAGGAATTGGCCTTATGCTTGTTGAGTTTATGATGCTAACAAGCTCTCCAGGAAGCCTTTGGACCTATGGATGAACTTAGGTACAGGACTCCAATTTTCCTCTCTGTTGTTCTTCCTTTATAAACTATTCGTTTAGCACTTTACCTCTGTAGTCTGTTCCCATTTTAGACTCCTTTCTCCTCCCCTGTGCTATAATTTCCCTTCATTCACAACCTAGCAAAGGGGTGGGAGGTGGAACAGAGCCTGGGTGGGGCACATGGCCTCAAGGGGGTTGCTGCACAATTGAGCTGGACAGTATGAAAATCACAAGGTGAATCAGCTCTCCCCCTCTCCTTCCTTCCTTAAGAACTGCTGGCAATGGTTTAACATACTTAGTTCCATCTTTCTCATCTGCAAATCCCAACCTACCTCATTGCACTTGAAATGGAACCTTCCCAGCCAGGGCTAGAGGTTCTTGTGTGTTTGGTTAAGTGACACAGCTGAATGCCTTAGCTGCTTCTTTCTCCTCATCCAGGAATGTTCTCATAGCTTTGCCTTCTTGACCTCTTCACATTGAGTTCTTAAAAAAAAAATTAATCATCATCTCCTGGTGCCAGTTTGGGGTTACTTGCCCTTCTTTTGTGTTTACACACTACCCTTTGCATACAAAATGATACTCAAATTTGTCTGTCTCCCTTCACTAAAATGTATCAGCATTGGAAGTGAAGAATTCTGTCTTCTTCGACTTCTAGTGCCTGACTTATGAGTATAAGAATGGCTTAAATCTTCAAAGGAGACAGTGTGCAGAAAGATGAAAGGGAGTACAAATATTTGAGCTAAAAGAAATGCAAAAATAAACTCTGTTAAAGCAAGTTTGGAAGGCAGAACCCTGCCTCCCAAATCATAAAGAAAAAAAAAAAAATAGAACTGTTTTCAGTTTTAGTAGTTGTATAAAGCCTTAGATAATTATAATATTCAGTATAATGATTTTATGGTATGACCATAGTGTTATAATCTGAAACAAGTTTTCTGTGACTTGGCCAGGTATGTCGTTGCATTCTTCAAAATACTTAATTTGCTTGGATGATGTTTTTGTTTGCTCAGGCACAGCACTTTCAATTCCATGACAGTAATTGTGTGGTAGAAAAGTTTAGAATTCTGCTTTCCAGTTCACTATCTGCCGGTCCATTAGAATATAGGATTTTAATAATTTGACTGTTTACCCAACAAACTCAATTAGCAATAGTAATGCCAAGAGAGGGGTGTGAGAATGAGAACAGGCATGATCAAATTTGACTTTGTCAAAATCCAAATTATTTGGTATATATACATATATCATAGCTTTTTATTACTTGAGATGTTTAGTCAACTGTTCTTAAAAATTAAAACCAGTGACTACTTTATAAGTAATGTTTTATTTGTGCCAAAAGTAAGTATTAAATACAATTCCTTCAGAGGTTAGGGAGATGTTAGCTATATAGTAAATTCTTAAGTCCATCCTTTTGAGGAGAAAGACAAGATTTTATAAGAACGTATAATTCAACAGAGACACTTAAACATGTACCCAAGGACTCTTTTTGAGTAGCACACCACGCTAAAGAGATAGATGTATCTATATAAAGACTCCACTTTCTGGATTTTAGGTTTTGTGGACAAGCTATCTTAGGCTGCTGCTCCAGCAATTTAATTAGCTTAGCACTCACTCAGGAGATGGGTGGGGAGGAAATAAAACAATGGAGATACAGATAATTTGGCCAGGAAGTTCTGGGGTGTGGGCTGGCAGATTGAAAGACTTCTTTAGAAGTCCAGCTTCAGAATAATAACAGACCCAATGGAAAGAACTGAATACATCCCATCACCCTATTAATCTATCAGGTTTCATTTTTTTCTTTGTAAGGTGATGAAAAGTTTAGTAGATATTCTTATTCGGTCAAACAACAATAAAGAATTATAGTACCTCAGACTTCTCTAGGATGAAAGTTTGTTTTCAATTCCAAGGTTTGTGCCAAGTGTGAAGAACCTGAAAATTTCCTTTAAGGGTTTAGGACTGAGGAAAGGATCCAAGTTGAATAGAACTGAAACAAGAATCAGACATGTGTCCTAAGCAGGACAGTCATTACTTTTCCAGTTCAATTTATAGTGAAAATGATTAGAAATTAGGTAATCTGGAGGAATAGCTGAGTACAGTTTGAGGCTGGTTGTGAATTGACTTTTAGGATCTGTTCCCTTTCAAATGATGGTCACTAGCCAAGAGCATTTGGAAACACAGCTGGAGCTTAAGAGGACTTGGACCCAAACATGCTATTTGTATTTGTTCTCCTGGAGAGAATATTTGAAACTGAGTCTGGATGAATTTTCTTAAGCAGAGATAAAAGAGATTAGGTCACAAGGCTGAGAACCCAGTGACTCAGGGATCACTGGAGGCCAGCCAGTTTGGTGGAAAGGGAATGTGCGTTCAGCTTGAGGACTTGGGACACAAGCCCACACAAGGTTCAGACCATTCTCCAAAGGTGATGTGGGAGAGGTCAGAGGGCAAAGACAAGAGGAAAATAGTGAAAACAAATCATAAAGAGTGGTGTCCTAGAGGCCAAGGAAAGAGTGTCTGTCTGAACAGGCCAAAGTAGATATTGCTAACAGGTTCAGCAAGGTGAGCATGGAAATAATTCTGCTGGATTTAACATTGCAGATGCCATTTGTTTACCTAATTAAGAACCATTTTTATAGAGAAGCCAGAACGATGTGGGTTGCGGAACGTGAGCAAACGCATTAATGGCAGCACTTCTAGGTGTAAGACTAGGGATAGTGATAACGCCTTCTTGACAAGACAGTATATACTTTCTATGGAGTTTATGCCTACAGTTCAGAATACTGAGTTCTGTGACTACACATCCATTATCAAAGTAAGAGAATGTACTGAGTTGTTAACACAGATAATGCTACTGTGAATATAGGTTACCTGATTTATTTTAGAAGTCGTCTAAATAATTTCTATGGAATGAGAAAATGGAAGCTTTGACATGACAGTCATGAGTTCACACCCCTATCTTATTGTAGGAGCATGAACCGCATTGGGATGGCAGACAGTGACAGGGTGGATATTTGTTTCTTACTGCCAAATTTTTAGTGTTTGCATTTTAAACCATTAATTGATAAAGTTTGTAACTTCTTTAGCTTTTACACATGGTATAAGAAAGTGTTGTAGACCTTGTGCCAAAACAGAAGGTCCTCTGCCCTCTAGAGAAAGAACTCACTGAAGAACTCATCAAGTGTAGTCGGACCAGGCAAGACTGTGTGCTGAACCAGAGCTGAAAAGGAGAATTTAGTGAGGCTCCTCCAGAAGAGTCAGGAGAAGATATTTGAAGTGTCAGGGAGGAGGGAAGAGGACTTGAGCTTATTCTGGGTTGGGCTATGCCCTGGCCTATGCAGATGGGTTACATTCCACCTATATACACGCTTGGCCTTGCATTCAAGGAAACAAAGATTAATCAGTCAGGAGCTAGTGGTTTTTGTCTTGTGTGGTACCTTAATGTCAGTGTGGTGGGCCAGGTTATAGAGACAGAGCTCGTCCATGAATTTACTCCACCAGTTCACTGACTTGGGGCAACTCTTAATCCTACCAACTTGAAAGTTCTTTGACCTGGGCTGTCTCAAAAGGAAACCAACCATAAACAAGTAGCTAAAAAGCTGGAAGAAAGAAGTGTAGGAAATCCAGAAAAATGCACAGTAGGTTAATTTTAAAATGTTTTTAAAGTGAATATATTATTTAATATAGACTATTTACTCTTCACTCTATTATCACAAGCATAGATTTGAAAACTTAAGCCTTACAACTATAATAAATTTGTGTTTTGATTATGTTAAAGCAAAATTCAGTCTGCTCTCTACATGGAATTGAATTTATTAAATGATTCATGAATTAGGCAGCATCACATGTTGAAGGCTGCTTCCTCTGAGAGGTTGTATAAAATGGAAGGTTAGTCAGGGAGAGGTGGGCACAAGGTTTAGTAAAAGAAAAGATTGTTTTAGGGGATGACAGAGGGGTCTTCTCATGCAGCTTATCTACTATCATTGATCTAGACTGGTCAGGATTACATTCCAGGGTAGAGGTATGGTAGGTATTAAATAGACCTGATACCAGGCAACTCCATTTGGGGCCTGTTTCTTTTCTTTTTGTATTTAACTGTGATGATCTCCTGCAGATCAATGTTGATCACTTTGGCTCACAAGGTATGATTCTTTTGCTCAAGTTTTTAATAAAAAAATACTAACAGGACTTGGTGACCAAATTTAATAGGAACCTGTTATTCCTGGAGTAACCAAAGACATAGGATTCTCTTAGATGTCTTGTTTCATTGTAGCATTTTAGAATGTCTCCAAGAACTGAATAAAGGGGAACCTAATAAACCACTATAAGGATTTTGAACAGATGACTGACATGTTCTGACTAGTATTACCTGGTTTTTGTGTTTTTTGTTTTTGTACTACTAGTAGACTCCCTTTAGATAAGGGCCAAAGGAGGGATGGAAGATGACAGGGTTGGGCCAGGGAGAGGTGGTAAGATGTTGCATGTGGATGCATTTTGGAGGCAGAGTAAGCTTTACTGAAGGATGAGATTTCAGTGTGAGAGAAAAACAGTATGTAAAGATGACTAAGCCTTTTGACCTGTGCAGTTGCCATTAGATGGGAAGACTAAAAGAATAGGGCTCAGTTCTTAAAGGAAGATCAGAATTTTGTTTGGAACGTGTTGAATTTTGATGCCCATTATCTATCCATGTGGTGGGGAGTGGAGGTGCAAGGCAAGGTCTGCAGTCTGTGATTGCTTTGTGAGTCATTAGGGTAAAGACTGTTCAGTGTATAGGAACATCTAGGACTGGTATTCTTGACTCTGGCACCTGAATGTTTGGAGTGAGAGCTTCTGAACAAATAAGTGGAAAGTAATACATAAGTCAGGACTTTGCCCTCAGAGAGTCTCTTCCATTTGGAATGCAAAAGGGCCAAGGTATTAGCATCCTTTAAAAGTGCTCCACATAATATGCATGCAAAGTTAAAAACTATTGCTAAGGAAGTAGAGAAGTATTCTAAGAACGAGCCCTCAGATTTATAGAGATCAGAAAGTGAAAAATCATGAAAGGATGAGTAACTGGGAAGAAACCAAAAAAGAGTTTTAAAATGGAGGGAGTGATCTTGTATCAGATGCAACTGAGAAGTATACAGTAAATGACAAGTGATCACTGACGTTGTGTGAAGGTCAGTGGTGAAATTGGGATAGAAATCTGATTGAAGTAAATTTTTGAGAGAATGAAAAGAAAAAATTTGAAGATTGTAAGTGCAGGCTACTGGGTTCAGAAGGACAATAGTAAAAGGGCTGTGAGCTAAAGGGTAATGATTTTAAAAATAGGTCAGTTGAGTATTGCTGGTAATGAGCTCTTGGAAGGAAGATGCCTACATTTTGAGTAGGTGAGAGGGGAAGAAATCTATTATTTTATCATCCCTTTAAAATTATCTTAGATAGTGCCTTATGTAAGGCACTATACATTTATTCAACTGTACACCTTTCAAAGAATCAGTAGGATTTGGCATAGAGTCTCAGTTTGAGGGAGTCCTACCATCTAAAGGTACTTTATCACTTACGATATTAACTATGCTAAAAGTTTCCACTCATTTTAGAAAAATTTCAAAAATTATTTCATAGTTACAATAATAGAGTATTATACAGTGTCTGTTGCTAATTCTCAAAGGAGGAAGTTTTGGAAAAGAAATAGAAAATATGCAGGATGTTTTGAATCTTTTGACAAAAACTACCTGATGACTCATGAGTCTTCTAGTTTATAAAAGGAAAAATTGGATCAGCATTGTTCATTGAATATAATTTTTGTCTTCAAATATTTGAGGTGACCACTTGCAGTAAAACTTTCTCAGATAAATATTTTTTTTATTTTACTTTTTAAATATGTTTATTCTGTGTCCTCAAAGATGAAGCTTTTTTTTTTTTAAGTCAGCCCATGACTAAAGCATGGACAGATCAGCTCTGTGCCAGTAATTTGGCCCACCACACAAGACACAACACTGACATGAACTCCATTTTCTAAATATTTGGTTTGCTACACTCTTCCCTTTTTGTGTATCATTAAGCACTATAAAATACCTATTTGGTTTATTGGCTAAGTAGACACCAACATGTTTAAGCGTAGAGAATTTTAATAGTGGATGGGAATTAACTTTCAACAGAGTTTTTGAAAAAGAAAATATAAAGGAATAGGAACAAAAGGGTGCCTTTCACATCCAGGGATATGTGTGTTTTGTTCAGTAGTCAGAGAAGCTGCTATATCAGAAACTCTAGGCTGCCAAGTCCAGAGTTTTGGCTTTTCCTCTCATTCATTTCTAGCTCTCCCTTTTTCTTTCCCTCCTCCTAACTCTTAAAGTTAGACATTTGCATGATTTCATTTATGATTTTAACGTTCTTCTGATAGCTTGTGTTTAAAGCATGAATACAGAACTTAAAAGAGATAGTGCATCTCTAAGACTTAAGGTGTCCTTAACAATGGTTTTTTTCTAGAGTAAATGCAATTTTCATTTGAGTTGGGTCTTTCCTTTCAGAATATATTCATAGTGACCTCTCTTCTTTCACAATACTTACTGGCACTCTCAAGTGACCTGCCCTGACTCCTAAAACCAACTGAAGTAGTACAGAAATACTGCTTCCCTTAGACATGCATTCACAAATTTTAATATTTTCATATAGTGTTGAAATATTGTACTATGCAATTATAAACTTATTTGAGAACCTTTCATGTCAACTAGTATAGTACAAAATAAGATAATCAATGAAGTACTCATGGTAAAAATTTGCCAAATTTTTAAAACTCTTGCAAGGCGAAAAAACATCTATATTAGAAGTTTTAAGTTGAATAGGTAGCTATTTACAAGATTTACTTATAGTCCTCTGGCTCAGGGGTTCTTGGGGTTTTGGGAGAGGTCCATGATTTCAGAAGTGGGGGTAAAATCAACTTGATTCACTAAATTAGCATTTCACTTATAAATATAGGCAATAAACTTCAGTAGTACTATTAATAGTACCTGTGACTGTCACTGGTATTTTCATGTCATATTACAGTTATTACAGAAATCATGCAATACTGTTTATGCTAATCACTACATTAGTAGTTAACAGATTGCCATCAGGCCTTATGATTGCGTTTTAAAAAGTACATTTTTCTACATCAGCTTTTAATACTGTATTTTTAAACATAATTGGTTTCCTCTGAATTCAGCTGTATTTTATACACTTGAAAATATTTTATGTCCATGGTACCCATGCAAAGGCACAGAAAAACACAAATACTAAGTGCTCTAAGAACATATTTACTATTTAAAATTCATATTATATTGAAATAAAAGGATGTAAACAATAGTTACTACTGACTTTGTTAGATATATTTTAGCGACACACATTTATCAAGGCATTGTCAGCAGTAGAGGCCACAGAGAGGTATGGCAAGAATTAACATCATTATTTTGTAGGCCACACTGTAACCCTCCGTAAATAAGTACAGGAGAAAATGTATCAAAGTCAACAACCTGCTGAAAAATGCCTTTCAGAACTCTCAGGCAAATCTTCTTTTAGGAGTTTAATAGATGTGCAACGGAGCGACGTCAGGTGTCCTTCCCTTACCACGGGACCCTGGTCATTTGTACCGGCTTTCCTACTTCTTATATACTTGACCAAAGGGAAAATAAAAGGTGTAGATATCCTCTCAAGTAGATATAGGAGGCAATTAAAAGAATAAAATTAATTATAAAACATTTTACAGGGAAATTGGACATATTCCCTATTTTGAAGGGGAAAATATTCATACAAATAGTTGTTTCCTAGAGATGGAGAAAATGGAAGCATTTGGGGAAAATGTGAAGATAATTGAAAGAAAAGAGCAAATGGATTAATAAACTAGTTTTCTGCAGACATATTAAACCTGCCTAAATTTCTACTGTGACTTCTCTTGGGAAATCAAACTAGAGAACTGGACCTCTTGGGGAATAATATCCCCATAACATAACATAATTTAAAATTGACACTAGAAGTTGAGGTTTATTTTTTTCCTAATAATTATGCTCAGTGAGCGATGCAGAAATTGCATTTTGGAATGACAGAAGAGTAGTTATTTTAGAAAGTACTTTTCAACATCTATGGTTAATATTTCCTAGAAAATGTGTTAGGTGGAGTGACAGGAGAAGTTAAAGTAAAACCAAAAAGTATCTCTACCCCAAGCCGTATGATGAATTTCACCAAGTCAACAGGTATTTATTTACTATGGGTTGTCCTTATGGTCAGGCCTGTGTTCTAGATTCGGGAGTAGAGAGTCCTATTTTATTTTTTTAAACTCGTGTCTTTATATAGCTTTATCTGGCCTCCCATTCATTTTCTCCTTATCCAGATGTGGACCTCTTGATAAAACTCCTAACTTCCTTGAGATTTCATCACACATGCTTTTTAGAATCCATGTGTGGTTTCATCTCAATGGGATTCTCAGAAAGCCTCAATAGCTCTTCTGCAAGTCCTTTATTCACCCAATAACTCCTTGTTGAACCTGCTGTGGCACAGGTCCTCTTGGGTACAGGGAACAGCCATTAGTCGTGCAGACCGGCGGAGCTACTCTTCCATTGTCCAGAATGTCTGTTTCACATCGATCCTACACTCTTGAAAAGAAGCTCTCCAAAACTGTCTATTATCAACAAGGAAAAGGCCATCTATGTTTCCTCAGATCTTTTCCACCTTTGACTTCCCCTATAAACTTAACTAGTTCTGAACCTACTTTACTTCTTTCAAAGGAAGACATGTCTGTGTATCCCTTCCTGTGACTGCAGGTCCTGCCATCTCCTCCAGTAAGGAGCTCATAGACAGTCTTTCCTCTCAGACACTGTAAATGTCGAGACTATGTCTCTATCCCTTTCCATGGTTCTTTTTTATTTATTTATGCATACAAATGCTGGGGTACATAACAGAGGCAGAGAGTGAAAGGATTCAACAGAGAGAGTATGGAATAAAACAGGCAGATTGAACTACACTGCTGAGGGGAGCAGCGAGTGAGACAGGAGAGGTCTGCTGTGCTATGTGGGTCCCTTCCCTGGCTGGGGATCGAACTAGCACTGAACTGCAGTGGCGGTGGACAGCTCCATAGTGCTGTGCCTCAACCCCTAGTACCATCAGGGAGGCCCCCCCTTTACATATTTCTTAAAAGGATATCTGCATCTGTTATCTACTTTGTAATTTTTCAATCATGTCTCATCACTGAAATTTCTGATGAAAAAATACTTGACATAACCTTCTGTAAATATTTCTGTTGCTTCTACCATATCTTCCTTTCCTGGAAGAATTCCTAGTTCCCTGTTAAGTCTGCTGCCTACCCTCATTTTCAGCCCTTTCCTTACATGGTGTGGTCAGCTTCTGTCTTGTCCCACTTGGTACATTCTCCATGGGTAATTTTAATTTTATTCACTGTGAATATCAGCTGCCTCTCACTGTTACCCAGATCCAACTATCTCCAAGTTGCAGTGCAATGCCTCGAGCTACCTGTTGGACACATCCATGTGAATACCAGAAGGTGAAAGTGTCTTATATTCAAACACCCTGGGGCAGAGATCCTGTACCTCAAAATCACAAACAATGTTGTAAATCAGCATTACCTCAATTAAAAAACCAACAACAAAAACAACTTTTTTCTTTCTTGTTAAATGGCTCTAAAAACGAGGGAGTCGTACTTGGAGTCAAGTACTCACTGCCATGTTCAGCTTCTTATTAACGCCTGCTAATTTTACCTTTTATGTTCCTCAGAGTCATCCTGTGAGCCCTGCTAACACCACATCACTACTGCTATTGTCTCTCCCTCCTTTTGAAAGCTTCTACTTAGTTTCAGAGAAGGAGCTTAATAGCACTGAAGTCAGGAAAACCTATCTTATTCTCTCTGTACCTTTTCATGACTTCCCCAACACAGGCCACTTCTTAAAGACATATAGTCCCAGAGTTATCCTGAATCCCTTCCTAAGTCCCTCAGAGCTTCAGGTTTGAAGGACACTTCAATAATTATTAACAAGACTGCTCAGAGTGGCACCTGGAACACAGTAAGCACTATATAGAAGTTTGCTACAGAAACAAAATCATGCAGACAATATATCTTGGTGGCAAGTGTAATTTAGAACTTGGACTTTCTTCCTCTTAGTAGCTATACCCCTGGACCAATTTCCTAGTGTATAAAATGAGCCAAGCCCACCTAATAGGATTCCCTATTAGGAATCCTAGAAGAGATGACCACTGTGAGGCACTTAACTATGTTCACTCTCCAGAAAGCTGCTGGCTCCCATCTCATGGTTTATCTGCATTGTAACAGTTTACCTGATTGTATTGAAAGTCAACTTCCATTTAATTAATCATTGTAGTCCATTTGTATCTCCAATTAGGGTAGTATCTGCCATATGTAGTCAAGTGCTCAATGAATGCTCACTGGGTGGACCTTTAACCTCCAAGATCTTGTCTCTGCATTCTAGACTGGTCCAAATGTAGATTATATATTTTTTCCCCCACTTTCTATAAAATACTTTCAGAAAGTGCTCTGTAATGAATGCCACATTACCCTAATATCCTCTCTGGACTAGAGTACTTTTTTCTTTGACCATTTCCCATCATTTAGATGGTGTCTACTTTCCTGCATAGTCTGCTGATCTGCTCATGGGGTTTAGCCAATGTGGACATAGAGCTTTAACTTCCCACTGTGCTCAAAACAGTGTGCTGTAGACTGACAAAAACAAAACAACAAAACTGAACTCCACTTAAAAATCTGTTTATAGAAACTTAGAGTGCTTACAAGAACTTGGAGATCATTTTCTTCTGTATATGAACACAATGAAATAACTTATTAAAGGTCACTTCATCAATTAATGACAATGTCAAGCTTAGAAAACAGGTTTTAATTTTCCAGATCCCGGTAAACAGCATAACACTTGGCTGCCTACTCCACTCAAGAGTATGACAGCAGGATTATATATTAAAACATCTTTGTTTTTATGCTCCCAAGAATGTCATTTCCCTGTTGCTAGAAGCCTCACTGAAACCAAACATACAAATCGAAACTACCAGAAACACTTGTGGCATTTCTTTTGTTATTTGCCAGCCTGGCCCATTATAGTAGTTAATGAGCTGTCAGGCAGGAAAACCTCACACAGGGCTGGCCTAGTGATGTGTGGAGGTTTGGGAGGAGCTCAGTAAGTAAGGGGGTTATTTTTACTGGTCTATAAATTTATATTATGAATAAACAATTTCTGTGTTTGTTACTTTCCAATTATAGAGTACTTGTAAACAATGGGGAAGATTTTCTTGGTGCTGGGATTATATATAAAGTAAATTGAGGTGGAGGTAGTTACACCATACACTTTCTTTTTTTTTAAAGATTTATTCATTTATGCATACAACAACTGGGGGACAGGCAAGAGGTGCGGAAGTTGAGAGCAGTCACCAGAGACAGTGGGGAGCAGAACAGGCAGACGGACTGAAACACACTACTGAGGGGAGCAGCAGGCGAGGCAGGAGAGGTCTGCTGTGCCATGTGGGTCAGCTCCCTGGCCGGGTATCGAACTTGTGCTACAGTGGCTGTGGATGCTTAACAGTGCGACATTAACCCACAGCGCCACCAGGAAGGCCCTACACCATACACTTTCAATGTTATTTTGTCCTATTCACCTGAGGCTTGTGAAGAGACCTTAAACAAATGAAATGATATTAGTAGATAACACAGGTGGAGAGGGAGGAGTGTGGAAAAATTAACAATGCCATTCACAAATGAATTATGTAAATGACAGGCTTTACCTCCTGTGGGCTGCTTTGAAATGTGCTTTGGAATCTCATTTCACTCAGCTTGTGCTTGGTCTTGCCTGGAGTTAGATCACTGGGTCTCTTTGCTTGGAACCTGGCTTTTCTGTCAGTCTGGGAGTGTATCCTGGGCCTTCTTGAGGCCTAGCACTTCTGCCAGTATGAGGCCCGCACTCCAACTGGGAACGCCCACCCTGCCTGTTGGAGAAGTACAGCAGGGCAGCTCTGTGTGTTGCCTTTGACTCTTATTACTAAGGGGTGCTCAGGGGAGTTGTGCCTCATCCCAGCACTGTGAGTACTGTCAGCTTCCTCTTAGTGTACTTACTTCCTTTCTCCCACACTGCCAAAAAGACCTCGTCACACAGTGACCTGGCTCATCAGTGGCTAAAGCACCAGATACCGGGAATTCTGGTTCAAGATGTTGTGTAGGAAGATCCTGAACTCAGCCCTTTCCCATGAATACACCGAATCCAAACAGGCACATGAGAAAAAAAAAAAGTGAGTAGAAGAGATTGAGAGTCAGTCCCTGTGAACAGCCCACCCAGTCAAGAGGGAACTCCAAACCCAAAGTTTCTCCCTGAGGAGTGAAGGCTTTGAACTACAGATAAACTCTTACTGGGGCCTCCCTGGTGGCGCAGTGGGTTAAGCAATGGAAGCTGACTGCAGCCACTGCAGCAGGAGTTCGATCCCTGCTGCCGGCCAGGCAGGCACCCACATGGTGCGGCAGACCTCTCCTGCTGTGTCCGCTGCTCCCCTCAGCAGTGTACTTCCACTGATCTGCCTGTTCTGCTCCCTGTTCTCTGTGGTGAGTCCTCTCGCCCCT
Source organism: Galemys pyrenaicus (assembly GCA_019455555.1). NCBI lineage: Eukaryota > Metazoa > Chordata > Mammalia > Eulipotyphla > Talpidae > Galemys > Galemys pyrenaicus. The sequence continues at coordinate 15,952,543 of JAGFMF010012021.1, forward strand.
CCCCACCCCCACACACACACCTCTGGCCTGTACCCCAGTGCTTGTATGCATAAATGAATCTTTAAAAAAAAAAAACTCTTACTTATAAGGTTTATAGCCAAGAGGTGAGCCGCCAACACACTTATCTTCAAAAATCAATAGTGACATGGCCACAATATGCACAAAGTTAGACAGTGAACTAAGAAATGGCTCTTAAAAGGCTTATGCACACTAACTGGCCCCACAGACTAGCACAGATGAAGCCAATTGAGAGTTGCCCAAAATTTATTCAAAAGAGGCTTATTTGGTTTATTTTAAGACATCAGCGCTAAGGTAGGCATCAGTTTAACACATGACTAGTGGTCTGATGGTGTTCCCTCTGGGGCTGATTGGTGTCATCATAACACTTGGCCTTGCCATTTCTACCCAGAAGGGAGCTTGTGTCTTCCTCAAGCATTCCACATTTTGGGGCTGCTACTCATGTCACAATTCTAGATTTACCCATCCCTCCCTCATGCTTAGCAGGGTTCACACCAACGGGTTCTACAGGATACTAATAGAGAAAACGTTTATGGTTTACAGTCTATTAACTTGTCTTCATAGCTGTGACCTGTGGTCTTCTAGTTAAACAAACCTAAGGCCTCCAGTAATCCTTTCAGAGACATTAGAAAGTGGGCTCTGTCTTCACACTCTCCCTTCACCAGTTTTCCAGGCTCCACAGCACTAGATCTCAGAGAGTGGCGTGTACATGGTCTAATGACCTGTTTTTAATCACTGCTGCCCATGCGGTCACACCTTGGTCACACCTGATGACCAAGACTGGTCTTCCAGGATCCCACGGGACACTAACAGGCGGGTCTCTACTAGTTAATACACACACAGGGCACTACATAACGTGTAGTAGGCTGTGCTGATGAAGGACACACTATGACATTCTCAAAATAAGAATGCCTAGTGATGCATTCCCAATGAAAGCAATGCATGTGATGAAAATTTCAAAAGTTACACAAAAGGAGAGAATTTTAAAACAAGACATAAATGACTTGTTACAAAGGACCCTCCAAGACTATGAGCAGAATTTTCAGCAGAAACATTGCAGGTCAGTAGGGAGTGGCATGATATATTCCGTGTGCTGAAAGAGGAAAACTTCTGACCAAGAGCACTCTCCTTGCAAAGATGCCATTCATAAATGGAAGGAGGCAAAAATGTTACCAGACAACCTAAAGAGTTCCCACCATTGAACCAATCTTATCAGAAGTGTTAAAGGGCTTTAAGCTGAAAAGAAAAGTTGCTAATTAATGACAGCAAAACATGGAAGTATAAATTTCATGACTAAAAGTAAACAAATATAGATTAATCTAAGTTGCAACGGTAGTGTATGAATCCCTTATAAATGAGTATAAAGACAAAAATGAGCAAAATAACTAATAAATGAAGGAATATATAAAAGATTAAGATGTAAATTTTGACAGCTGAGACAAAAGGTGGGGGAAGGAGAGTAAAAATGTAGATCTTCAGGATGCACTTAAACTGACCAACTCAAAATAGACTATGAATGTAAGTTGTAATAGATAAGCCTCATGATAACCACAAAGAAAAACCCGTAGTCAATACCCAAGAAATAAAGATAAAGGAATCTAATTATACCATTAAAGCCATCAAATTGCAAAAGAAGAAAACAGGAATAGATGAACTACTAAAGAGTCAAAATACAATGATCAAAATGACAGTAAGTTCATACCTATCAATAAACACATTAAATGTAATGTACTAAATTGTCTTATAAGCAGTGCATGACTGTATAAAAAAAGCATATGTATTGCCTATAAGAAACCTCAAATATAAGGAAATCGGCAGACAAACTGAATGGTTGGCAAAGATGTTACATGCAAACAGACAGCAGAAAGTCAGATTAATTATACTTTTATCAGATAAAATAGGCTTTAAGGTAAATTCTGTAGCAAAGGGCAAATAGGGGAGATTAAAAGAGGGAAGGGAGGCAGATGGGATATTGGTACATGTGGTCTGGTGTAAGGTGAATGGAACATGGCACATAGGCAAAAGCAAAAATATAACCCCAAAACTTCAAGGGCAAAAAAGAGCATTACATGCATAATTATAGAGGTCAATCCAACGACAGTCACATTTTTGAATACTTATACACTCAACATAGGAACATATAAATGGAACAAGACAAATCTAGAGGGAGAAAAACTACAATGTAACAATAATAGGGAAAGTAAAAACCTTAATTCAATAAATAGATCATCCTGATGGAAAAGCAACAAGGAAACATCAGCTTTAAATGACACTTTGGATAAAATAGACTTAACAGGATAATGCAAGGAACATTTGATTCAAAAGCACATTTTTCTCAAGTGTAAGTGGATGATTCTCCAGTTGATCATATGTTAGGCTACAAAATATATCATAATAAGTTTGAGAAGATTGAAATCAAAATCAGATATAAAAGAAGATTTAAAGCTGGTGCCACAGAAAGATCACAAGTGGGCACTGTGAACAATTACATGCTAACATGTTTGACAGTCTAGAAGAAATGGATAAATTCCTAGAAATGTACAACCTATCAAAACTAAGTCATGATAAAACAGTAAATATGAATAGGCCAGTATGGGCTGTCAGTAATTTATTTTAAATTCAATCTTAATACTGAATAGGTTGAATCACTAATCTAAACCTCCCAACAAACAAAAGACCAGGAGAGATGACTTCATTGGTAAATTCTATCAAACATATAAAGGAGAATTAGTACCAGTATTCCAAACTCTTCCCAAAAATTGAAAAGGAGAGAAAACTTGCAATCACACTTTATTAAACCAACAATAATTTGATTCCAAAACCAGATAAAGACATCACACAAAGAAAACTCTACACCAGTACACCAGTATCTCTAATGATGCAAAAATCCATAACAAAATATTAGCAAATTGAATTCAAGGATACGTTAAAGGAATCATATACTATGATCAAGTGGGATTTATCCCAAGGATGAAAGGATGGTTTAACATATGCATATCAATACACGTGACACACATCAACAAAAGAACAAAAATATCTCAATAGGCACCAAAAAAGCAGTTAACAAGATTAAGCGTCCTTTTATGATAAAAATCTTCAAAAATGGGTATAAAAGGAACATACCATAACAAAATAAAGGGTGTATATAACAAACCACAGCCAACATCACACTCATTTATGACAAATTGAAAGCTTTTACTCAAAGATGAGTAGAGATATCCACTCACTAGTATATTTAGTATAGCATTGAAAGACTTAGCTACAACAGTTAGACCAAAAATAAAAGATGTAAAGTGTATCCAGTTTGTCAAAGAAGTAATAAAAGTCTGTTTGCAAATGACGTGATAATATACATAGAAAATCCCAGTGGAAAGATACTAGAAAAAATAAACTAATATGATGAAGTGGCAAGCTAAAAAAGACACAAATTTTGTTGCATTTTTATATGCAAATAAACTAGCCAGCAGAGGAATCAGGAAATCAGTTTTATTTACAATCTCATCAAAAACAAACATGTTGGAATGAATTTAGCCTGGAATAAATTTAATAAATTTAAAGACATGAAAGACCTGTACACTCAATACCATATTGTTGAAAGAAACAGAAGACACAAGGAAATAAAAAGATATTACATACTTAAGGATTAGAAGGATTAACCTTTTCAAAATGGCCCTGTTAAAGCAACATACAGATGTAGTGGAATACTATTAAAATTCTAACAATATTTTTCACAAAAATAGAGTAAAAAGTCATGAATAGCAAAAACAATACTACTTCCCAAGTCCAAAGTTACTAGCAAGCAATATTAATGAAAATGACATGGTATTGAAATAAAAACAAAATACAGAGATTAGTGCACTGGAATTGAAAATCCCAGAAATAAACTCACAAAATTAATTAGACAATTATTAACAAAGGAACCAAGAACATATAATAGGACAAAGTAATTCTCTTCATTAAGTGGTGCTAGCAAAATTGGAATACCACAGGTAAATGAATGAAACAAGATCAATGTATCACACCTTACACAAGATTAATTCAAAATGTATTAAAGACTTGAATTTAAAACCTGAAGCTATAGGACACATAGAATGCATGCTTCTTGACATGGGCCTCAGAGCCGTGTTTAGTTACCAGACTCCAACTGCAATGGGAACAAAAGCAAAAATAAACAAATGGGGGGAAAAGCAAACTAATAATATTAACAGCTACTGCATAGTAAATCTCATCAAGTGGGAAATATGTTCTGCTGACTGGGAGAAGATGCTTTACTTCATACACCTGACATGGGTTTAATATGCAGAATATATAAAGAACTCATAAAACTCAGCAAGTAAGCAATGACTATAAATAGGCAGAGGATCTGAATACACAATAATCCAAAGATGTCTTTTATGAACACAACAACCAGCTTGTAAAAATGTTCATCTATTATTTGGGAAATGCAAATGAAAACAGCAATGAGCTTTCACCTCACACCTGTGAGAATGGCTTATTATCCAAAAAGTCAAGACATAGCAAATGTTAGGATGTGGAGAAAAGGTAGCCCTTGTAACATTGCTGGTGAGATTGTAAATTGAAGTAGCCATTATGGAAATGAGTATGAAAATTCCTCAAAACACTAAAAATAGAAATTCCACTTAATCCAGTTTTCCTGCTTCTGAGTATTTTCCAAAACATATTTGCGAAACTCAGATTTTTGACAAAAAAAAAAAAAACTATTAGAAATAATAAATTCATTAAAATTACAGAAGAGAATGTATATAAACCTGCTGCTTTTCTATACATCAGTATGGAAATATCAGGAAGAGAGATTAGCAAAACAATCGTTTCCAAAATTGAAAAGAAAAAAATACCTAGAAATAAATTTAAACGAGGACGTGAAAGGTCTATACTTAGAAAACAATGTAAGAAGTTGAAGAAGGTGCAAATAATTGGAAAGACATTACATGCCCATGGAAGAACTAATGTTATTAAAATGTCTTTACTTCCCAAAGACTTCTACAGATGCAGTGCAAGCAGTCAGAATTCCAATGGTATTTTTCTCAGAAATAGAACAAACAATCTCAAATTTGTATGGAACCAAAATAGTAAATCCCTGAATAAAGAAACCAGTATTCTCTAAGAACAACAAAGTTAGATGCATTGTGCTCCCTGATTTAAAACCATACTATAATGTATATTGGCAAAAAAACTGACACACAGATGAATGGAAAAGAATTAAAAGTAAAGAGTCATTTGTAGCATAGGATCCAAGAATATATAATAAAGAAAGTAAAGCCTCCCAATATATGGTGTTAGGAGGACTGGAAAGCCGTCTGTAAGAGAATGACACCTTTTAAAGAACATGGGAACAACTCCTAAAAAAACATAAGTACCATTAAGTTCTTTGACATTGGTCTTGGTGATTTTGGCTTTCACAACAAAAGCAAAAACAACTACACCAAAATAAACAATTTTTACTACAACAAACTAAAGAAGCTCTGAACAGCAAAGCCAACAGTCAAGAGAATGAAAAGGCAACCTTCTACATGATGGTACACAGATGCCTAGCATGTACATGAAAGAAGATGACGCTGAGACTTGTGAAATAAGTATCATTCAAATAAAATTGGGAAAATATTAACATTTGCTTTGAGGAAATTTTTTGCATGATTTCTATACAAATAGATATCTCCTTAAAATAAGAGGATTTGTTTTCATATCTTTTATCCCAGCATGGAAGGTATTGTGACCAACTTTACAAACTGATAGACATAGATTTCTTTCTAGTAGACTATGTAATATCTAAATGTTATTATCTACAAATTTTAGTCAACCTACTCAATTTATTGAATTAGAGATAAAGTCCACATGGAATAGGTCCAAGTAAAATACAGTGTTCCTTTGCTTTTGCTTTCTAGCTTTCTGAGAAACTAATTGAATCATGTAAGTATGGAAAAATATATTATTTTTAAATCTTCTACTGTAGACAACACTGACTAATTCTTTCCGGACAGATTTCTGCTCCAGTCTTCTACAGATGACGTCTCCTAAATTTGTCATCTGGATTTTTACTTTGCAACTGTGTGAGTTATGATTAGAGCCACAGAACCTGTTATTAACCTCCTTTGTGCAAACAGAATGACCTATTTAAGGGTGGTAATGAAGTGAATGTAAAATCAACAGGTAGAGAGGTGTCACTTCCCTGTAATATTTTATCATCATCTTTGTGGCTATGACAACAATACTGAGTATGCTTACATAATAAATCCTTTATTGAGCACTGTATTTGCACTCTTTTAATCTCACCATAACATTACGAGGACAATACTGTCATGCCCAGCTATTAAACTTGTTTTCAAGTGCTTAGTGATTCAGTAAACAAATGTAAATATTATTTGCATTGTCATGTTTAAGATTTTATCCCTTTTCTCTGCCCAATTACCAACTCTACACATTAGTGTTTTAAATGGACAACCTTATTAACTAAGCTTTTACTACCCTTAGGATTTCTGTGTACAGCTCTGGAAAACTAAAGTTATGTTGGCACCTATATTATCTTCCTATACATTGTAAAATCATCTCTTTAGAAAGGACTCCTTTAATCATTACACTACAGTTAAGTCATAATCAACAATTAATTTCTGGATCGATGAATCTGAGTGTTTGGAATATTTAGTGACTCAGGCACAGATCAGGCAACAGGATAAATGAAGCAAAAAAAAAAAAAGTGTGCTCTCCAATTAAGTCACTAGTAAGGTAATTTATATTATGAATGTATCTCCCATAGGAGATAGATGGATTCCAGAATTTGGAAATGTGGTAGAAAAATGAGTGGAGTGTGGGAGAATGGTGCTGGCCCCTGATACTCAAAAGCTTCTTTTGAGTTTGAGAGGAAAGATAATAGGAAAAATTATTGTCCAGTTCCCCGAAGTATGGTTCTCCTTGTACTATAGTAAAAAATGGAGCTCTTCTCTTTCTATGTCCTGACCTATTTCACTTTCTTCCCCACTAAGAAAATGTTGACTGTGTTCTGGCTGAGACACGTGGCTTCCTGGGGACCAGGGTGTGCCAGAGGGTTCTGTGCAGTGGGCTCACTTTGGGTCAGTTTTTTCAGGCAGCAGGTCCTTCTGGACTGCATGTTTAATGCTGTGCACTCCCTGGCTTGAAGTCTTGGAGCCCCCCTTAGTGCTGCGCTTACTCGACCATGTTAGTAAATTTCTTCCGCCCCCCATGAATGCTTGAGGAGTAGAACTTCCCCAGAGAGGTCTGTGTCTAGTCCCTCACAGCTGGATTTTCAGAGACTAAACTAATTTAGCCGTCATGGCTGTGATTCAGGGTTACCCAAACCCATATCTAGCCTGCTTTCTGAGTCTATTTTAAGAAATAACAGTCACAGTAAAGTGGTTTCAAGGGAGTGGAACAATTAGGCTTTTTTTATACTGTGAGCCCCTTCAACACCCCACTCACTGGGCAGATGTGAACTTTAGTTGCTCAGTGCATGAGAACATCTGCAGGCCCTCTAGCTTTGGTTGTACAGGTACAGATCTCGGTACAATTTCCTAAATCACTAATGGCGCATAACTGTTCTGATCTGCAATTGCTTTCTGGCATTCCATTGACCTGTTAATGATGACCGTGGAAATCTGTTTCTCAGTGTATAGTTTACATGGTAGGGATCTGATAAAGAAAGTATTTTTGAGCATTTGAAGTCATAGAAAGCCTTCCTAGAAATTAGTCACCACGTAACACATACAAATCTGCAGCCCTTCAAAAGTGGGTTGTGGGTTATTCTCAGAAATCGCTCCTTTTTGCCCTTCCCTGTACTTCACTTTTCAGTATATTTGTTCCAAGAAATTTCAAGCACCTGTCAGACCACATCTGAAAAAAAGGACAGTTAAAAAGTATGACAGAATTGTTTCGCATAGAGCTGAGTTTCTTGTGAAAATTGTTGTCTTTTTACAGTAACAGCTTTCCTTACATTTTCCTTGTTTTTGGGCACATATGATTGAGTCAATTTGAGATATTTCATAATTAAAATGTTCTTATAAAAATAAATCTCCAGGCTCATTTTTAACAGAACAAAGCCCGTTCGATCAGTCAGATATTTCACCAGTCATCAAAGATGCTGTTTAAGTGGGTTTCAGTTGCTACCTTCAGCAGCTTTCCAAAACTGCCAGCTGCATGGGCTTAACACAGATGACCTTTCATACGACTCAAAGGTTTTGTTTGGGTTTGTGTCTACAGTAATTCAGAACAGTTTTTTTTTTTTGTTGTTTTTGTTTTTTTAAAAATCAAACACTGGGCTAAAGATTTCCTTCTGGCTCTTGCTCTGTTCTTTTGTTTTCCTAAACTTACAGTAGCTGTCTGTCTTGCACTGAGTTCTCCTCTCAGTACACTGAGTTGTGCAATTATTACTTGGCCCACTTTGAGACAGGCATTCTTCCCAGAACCTAGTTGGCTTCTCAAAGGTTAAACACTTTGGCAAACGTGGGAAACATGACTGAATAAAACCATAAAAACTAAAAACCTCAACAACAGGAATAAAAATTATTCCTGACAGGGAACTCCATGGACACAGAGGAATCATCTTTTTTAAAGTTTATTCAAATCGTCTTAGTTTGACAATTCTTAAATCCTCTCTTTGATTCATATAAAACCAACATTTTCATGCCTTTTATGATTCTTGATGCCCCCTCAGGAATCAAGTAGGGGTTGTGGGGTAGCAGTGGTAAAAACCAGAACATCTATCTATTCTTAGTTTAACCTTGTCACAACCAAAGTACTCATTGCATAACAACACTACAAAGAAAACCAGTTTTGACAAGGAACACAAATTAGATAATTAAATTGATAAAATTTAGGGGCACTTTTCCCTTTTTGTTTTCTTTTTTAGGTATTTCTCTACTTACAAAGAACAGCAAATGAGTGTGTTTCTGGTAGAAGTCTCTACAAATGCACCTTACTTAGTATCACTTTAATCTCTAACATGCCTTTTGGTTTGTGGCTTTAGTTGTGAGTTACCAGATTTGGTAGTGCTTCTCTAGTAAATTATGTAGGAACTGTGTTTTAAAAGGATGCCTATTTTTTTATGTCTTAGCATTTATATAAAGAGGTTATTCTTTTGAGATTGCTATTAGTATCATGTTTTACCTCTCCAGTGCCTATGGCATCTCTACATTGCTCTTGTTCACGTAACTATGAATCTAGATTTTTGTTTTATATACATAGATGTGTGTGTTTTGATCAAGGCATCATCACCTTTCAGGCTATCTTCTTATGCCTATTTCAACCATGTGACTGGTAGTTTATCCTTTCTCCAGTTCATAAACTTCACTCTCACTTGAAGGTTTACTGTCAACTCTACATTAGAACTGAAATTTATAATCATCTTTAGAAAGAAAAAGGAACTGGGACAAAGGCTAAAGACAGATAAATCAGCAAGATAAATTAGCATGAAGCTTAAGATTTATATCTGATCTTCCTTACTGAGAAGATGAACCAAGTGTTGTATGTGACGCAGACCTACACAGTGGTATCAAGCATGCTGGCTGAGAGGATGGTCTCTGGAAGATACTGATACGGGTTCTCGCCTTGGCTAACCTAGCTACTAAGCTATAATTTTGGGAAAACTTCCTATTACTCAGTCTTTGCATTGGTTAAACAGGAAAAATACCAATACTGATTCTTAGGATTATTATTAGAATAAATCATTTGTCAAAATCTTAAAGCAAGGGCCATCCTAGCAGGAGTTAAGTCTCTTGAGTGATTGGCAGCCACTTGATATGAGTTCAATTCTGGGCCACGGAACTGACCTACATGGTGCAGCAGACCTCTCCTATCTGGCCTGCTGCTCCCTTCATCAGTGGATTTCAGCCTATTTGCCTGTTCTTTTCCCCACTCTGTCTCTGGTGAATCCTCTCACCTCCTGCACCTCTGGCCTACACTCTAGTTCTTGTATGCATAAATAAATTTTTAAAAATCTTAAAACATTTTAGTACAAAGTAAGAAAAGCTGAGGTAACACATGGTCTTGTTGACTAAAGTGGTAGTTTGGTTTTTCACTTCTGTAGGATAACTATTATTGTCTAAGATCCGGAAGAGATTTTAATTCTCAAATAAAAGTTTGAGTGGCAGTGCATTTAGTTTGGAATGTTGTTCCTTTCCTCTCTTTTAAAGGCTATTTCAAACCAATTGCATTCAGTCTCTCTTTCCTGGTTACTTATTAGTCTTTGCTCCCTTTCAATGATTACATACCATATTGTACCAGACACTAAGACTTGTATCTCATTGTTCTACCAAATCTTGTTAATGACTCATTTCTTCTTTTCACTGACTAATGCACCAAACTTGTCTGTCGCCACTTCACTACTTTAGATAAATAATCCAGTCTCTCTAGCTAAGTACAAGATTTGATCACTTCAAACCCCTAAGGTCTAACCCATTTGTCTTCTTGTTAATTTAATAAAAGCCACATACTGAGAGGGGGTATGTAATAAAGGAATAATACCTTGATTATATGAAGAATTACAAATCAATAAAAAGCAGCACCTTAATAGAAAAGTGAAGCTTAAACACTGACACCCTGAATATGCATTTCAAAGAAAAGGAAACATGAATGGCCAATTAAGAGAGTCCAAACTTATTAGTAAACAAGGAAATGCAAAGTCAAATAACCATGAAATGTTATTTCACACTCAACTAATCAGCATATATTGGAGGTAAGAAAATTTCAAAGACTGGTGATGACAGAGCAGTGAGTGCTGTCATACTCAGTTGGTGGCAGTAAATTTTGAAGCAGTCACTTTGGAAACAAATGAAAAATTTTATATGTTTGTGTGTATCTCCATCCTGTCACCTGAAATTCTATTGCTATCATTTAGTATGTGTTCTCTAGGGGATCTGCACAAAATTGTTTCACACAGTAATGTTTGATGTGCCAAAAACACTGGAAACAACCAAAATATCCATAAATAATGAGATGGATAAATAAATTATGGTATGTTAAATCAATGGAATATATACACTTGGAAAATGAAAGAACTACAGCCACGTGTGTCAACATGAGTGAATTTGAAACACATAATGTCGAGCAAAAAATGCTACTCATAGGAATTCACACATTATGTTCATATATGCACTATAGCAAAAGTATGTTGAAAAAGCAAGACAGAATTCAAGACAGTGAGTGTTTCTCAAAGAGGAAGATGTACGCATGAAAGGACCACAAAATGTTTCAAAGATATCGCCTATCTCTAAGGCTCAGTAGGATAACCATTCTTTCACCTTTGATTAACAGATTCTTTACATAGGGTTCTATGTGAGAGTTTATGTTTATTCAAAATGTAAGTCCTCAATAACTATTCCTAGGGTTTTAAAACCATTCAGTTAAAGGTTCTTCAATATAAATTAAGTTTTTGTTGTACATTTCCCTGTTCTAAGTAAGTTTTTGTTGTACAGTCCCCTTTTCTCAGTCTTGAAATGCAAGCGTTCCACAGTGAATACAAAGTTAAGGTATCAATGAAATATTGTTAGAACTAGTTTAATGAGTATTAGTTTGGAAGACACAATGAGTAGAACTGGCTTTCTGCCAGTCTAGCACTACTTCATATTCATCATAATGCTATCTCTGTATAACATTTCTAACATTTTACTAATAATCCACTCCTGAAAAAGCTTAACTGAGATACAAATAAAACAAGTATTAGGGTGAAAGTTTGTAGAAATATGGAAACCACACTCTGGAAATTAAGAACTTTCCAAAAATAATGTTTTTAGGTTAATAGTATTGGTATGATTGGATACTACTAAAATAATTAGGGGAAGATGAATAAAAACCTGGATACTATTATAATTCTTTGATTGTTTCTTACTTGCTCCATTGAGAAAAAAGGCTTGGCACTGAGAAGAGTGGTAGGAAAGATTGGTATACTCTTTTAATATTTAATTCAAAAGTAATTCTGGAGTTTCCCTTGTGAATTCTCACCTCCCTTTTTTGTCATCTGTCATGTAAATCATAACCTTAATTTACCACTTTAACAACGTCAAAGAAACAAAGAATAGGGGTTGTCTAAGGAGTTGGGGTGTTTAGATAAATGGATAGGGAGAGGTCTGTTGAGACTGTTCTTAGGTTAGTTGGAGTTGGTTTTCCTTCCCTAAAACATTTCTAACAGTGATGCTACAAGTCATCTGTCACCTCACATCTATAGGCTGAGGTATATGGCATTATAGAGAATATTCCTCTCTATTATAGAAGGGCTGCCAAATAGATGCTGTATTTTTTCCTCTCCATGTTTGATTTTCACACAAGTTTACTGAAGTTGTTTCATAGGGGGCCTCCCTGGTGGCCCAAGTTATTAAATCTCAGCACTGTGAAGCTATAGGCAGCCACTGCAAGAAACTGCATCACAGACACTTGGTTTTAAACAAAGACAAAAACACAAAGGACATATGACAGTGGGATGGAAATGGAGATTGAGATAGTTGCTGTTTCAGGAATTAGAATCTCCTCATTAATGCTTACTTTGTACAAAATACAACAACAAAAATACCCAGAATAATCCTGGTAGAAATTCATAAATAATTCTGAAATTGGACAAATGTCAACATGGGTCTTAAATAAGTTTATTACACATGCTATAGTCCTCCAGATACAGATATTTTCTTCAGTGATCCTTAATTCCCCCAAACTTCCAAAGGGAAGCAGTGTAGAATGTGGTGGATTAAATGTGTTAGATTGTAATGTTTGATTTACCTTTTCATACCAGTTCATGAAGTCAGTAAACATTGTTGTTTAAAGAGGTATCACGGGAGGTGTCTCAGGAAATAGAAACATCAAGGGCTTGGCCACAGGAAGTGGGAAAGTAACGTTACTGTGTCAGGCACATTTGCTAAGGTGTGCACATCCTTTGTTAGAAATAAAAGCTGTTCTAGAAATGATGACTGAACCCAGCCAGAAAATCACCTTTTCTTTAATTATTGTGGTATCAGGAAAATTTGAGACCATGAAATTGGGTCAGTTTTATTGAAAAGTAAAATATTTTGATCCCAGTATAATGGAATTAACTATTGAGTCAATTATTCAATAATATATTATCTTTACATTATTTTCCTTTCAATTTTGGTGCAAGGTGATAAGAGAAGTTGGAGAAAATGTCTATTTCTAAAGGGCTTTAATGTCATGGACTGGTATTACAGAGAGCACTGATATAGGGCTGGTGCGTAAGATGCATAGAGAAGTAGAACTTACAAGCAAGAAACAGCGCGGTATATGAGAGTGATAACCTAATGCCCAGGTCACCTGCACGCAATGATCCCTTGTTTTTATCAAATGCAGTTTCAGCTTCCAAAGGTCACTGATCTAGAATGTAACCCTCTTTTTCAGCTTCCAGTCTACAAAATATTTTTAGGACTGCATGTCACATGTTCTGGATTACTTTATTGCTCTGATCAACTCCTATTGTTGCAGTCTATTGATGATGTATATATTTTATGTTTCCTCTTTTTCATATGATCTCTAACCAATTAAAATGAAGACTGTTGTGTCCACTGTATCCTGGCCTGCTTGTTCTGTGAATTCCTGACCCTCTGCAATATTGTCCTGGGACAAGCTTCGTGTGGCATCTGCACCTCGGAAGCCTGCTGCTGTTGCTGTGGAGATGAAATGGGGGATGACTGTAACTGCCCTTGTGACATGGATTGTGGCATCATGGATGCCTGCTGTGAATCATCGGACTGTTTGGAAATCTGTATGGAATGCTGTGGAATTTGTTTTCCTTCATAAATATTTATCTTCTGTTTGTGTTAAAACTGGAGAGTGTTTAAAGAATTTTTCTTTTAAGGGGCATAAGAAGCACATGGTAAGACTCTCACGATGCAAACCAGTATTTGCACTGTTAACTCATTATTTTAAATAATCTGAATGTCTTTTTTCTCTGTAGTCAAGTCTACATGGTTTAATATGTGAATTTTTAACTACTTTTAAACTTCTACATAGGTTACAATGACAGAGACATTTTGACCAGAAAAGAATGCTTAATGTCTTCTTTTTATACATATTCCATTAATCATTCTCTGGCTTTGGAGCCTTTTGTTCCAAATACATTATTTCTCAGTAATTATTTAAACCAGACAGTTTATCTATTAATGACTAAAAATAAACATCTTTACTTTGAAGTAAATTCTGCAAAACAAGTCTACACGATAGTTAGGTAACTATTATTGATCATGCTCTGTCCTTTATTTTTTTTCCCACTTTTCAACAGACTGAGTGCCTACCCTGCATAATATCTTACTGAGATGCAGAGATAGATGTCAATCAGCTGCCATCCAAAGGAGAATACAGTTTAGCAGAGGAAAAAGACTGTACAGAATGAACCTTTCCACAAGGCATGCTGAAGTGAGGATTAGGAGAGAAACTCAAAAGGCTGTGGGAATACACTGAAAGGAACAGCTAATGTCTGCTGGAATATTCCAAAGACTTCAAGAATATGGCATTTAAGAAGGCCTCTTAGGATGAATAATTCACCTGCTGCTTGAATGAATTATTTAGATTTAGGACAAAAATTTAGGTGACCAACCTAAACTCTGTGTGCCCATAAGAAGTTAACAGAAAAATGTCCTAAGTATGTATTTTCTTTAGTTGCAGTAACACATCTTTTTTTTAAAACTACAAAATTTAACAACAAAAAATATGCATTATCTTGCACATAATTTAACTTTTACAATAGTTTTGATGAAAATGTCATAAATTAGCTATATTTTATAGACAGTATGTTTGATAAATTACATTTAGATTAGGAAGTCTTTTACTATTAAATTGTGCTTTTGATTTACTTAAAACCTTTTTTTTTTTTGAGAAACTCTGAAGTCTTTTTGTGGGGAGGGAAGGTTGGTTTTTTGAGTTTCTCTAACCAGTGTTCTATTTGCAAACACAGTTAAATGCAAACCACTCCTTTCAAGGCAACAGTAATCTTGACATCCACTACTGTGACCAGATTTTTCAGTATTACAATTTTATGTTACATTCCACCAATATCGCAGAGTTATAAAGATCCCTGAGGGTAAAGAAATAAATACAAGACTTGGCATAGAGTTATTGAGGCAAAGATGGCACAGGTGAAAGGAGGAGTAAATTTCATACTGTGTGCTCCCCTACTGAGTTTGATCTTCCCCAAATTTTAGTTTGGTTTGAGTTAATGTAATTCTTGTAGAAAATTTAAAAGTATACTTTGGGATTAATAATTATTTTTTAGTTCTTCCAGTTTAAGTATCAACTTGATAGTAAAAAAAAATATATATATAACATTTTAGGAAGCCTTGGGTATTTTTTCAGAGCGAGATTAAACCTGAAGCATAGGAATGTGGACACTAAAGGTTTTTCCTTAGAGTTGAAACTTAGTTTCTATGGTATCATTACTTAAAGGGCTTAAAAAGGAATTAGCAAATTCTTGAATACCCCATTCAGTGGTATTTACACATATATACTTTAAGATTGTCCACTTTGAAAAGAATTCTCTTAAACAGTTATCTTTCTCTCTAAAAGTGTCTTTCACTTGTTAAATCAAATATAAGAACCTCTGTACTATTTCATAGTAACTAGAGTCTGAATATTTATATATACCCAAAATTAACACACACACACACACACATATATATATTAGGGTATAGGAGTAACTTCTAATGACTTGGAATTATTCGAATACTTTATATCAGGCAAAATTGTTCAAGCAAAATGTTTTTTTTCTAGTATTTCAATATATTCTGCTACTGTTTGATGAAAATATTAGCACCTTTAAAAGAATGGTTTTCTGTAACAGAGAACATTAATAGCAGGACTTTATTTTCTTATTTATATTCATAGTACTTTTCCTCTGCTGTCTACAGTCATTCCTTAAAGCACATTGTATGAATTTAAAAAATGTAGGCAAATGTGAAAAGTTTCAATATTTTAGAATTTCTTTATGTAGACTGTTTCATTGAATTATATGGCCATCTTGACTAAATGCTATAGTTTACAGTTACAGATATGGTCTCTTCATAAACGTGGAAACTTAAGTTTTTAAACTGGACCTGTATTATCCAGAATACATTATTTTCAAAATAAAAAAATGATTTCTCCATTGTTATCTAGCTATCTTCATATCGAATTGATAGATTAACTGATACTTGAATGATTCAGCTGTTGCTTAAAACCAAAGGCTATTTGTTATAGATCTCTTTATGTAAAGCACATGACTCATGCCCATATGTTAACTATAAAAGATATGGAAATATACACACAAATCATAGCTGACATAAGATTTCAAAAAATTAAATGTTTATAGTAGGTCAAATGCAAGATTTGTGCATTCTTTGGGTAAAAGGGTTTTTATTAGAAATTACTTTTCACTTTACACAAACTTAGATCAATTTTTAAAATGTATGTTGAGACGTCTCTAAACACCAAATTGGTATTAGTTTTAATTAATTTCACCCTAAAGTAAATGAAAAGTATTTCTACGTAGGATTTGTAATGGCATAATTATTAAACAGTGGGGAATGTTTTACAGTTAATACTTAAAAGATATATAGTATCACTTTATTGAGGAGAACTAGGAAAAGAATTTTATTTTTTCCATATTTTTATATCAACTACATCCATTTTCTTCACCTGAAGTCATTAGTGTTTTTAACAGCTTAAGAAGTAATCAGGACAACCCTATGTAATAACTTTTTTATCCATAGAGTTTATCAGTGTCCTAGAATTTTGTTTTACAAATGTCAAACATAGCTGCCTAACATAAATAAGACTTGAGTTCAGATTCTCTGTGGCTAACCTTTTTGAATTCTCGTTTATATACTGAGATTTACCCAATTGCCTAAAGAGTAAGTTTTTTTATTAATAAGGTTGTTTTTTTCAAATTACTCAAGACTTTGTGCTTCTTCCAATTACTTGTGATTTTAGGCCTGTAGGTTTGATACACCTACTCTGACAGGAAGGATGAAATTTCATTAAATTTTTAATGTCCATTTTTCTTTCACTCTAATGTAGGAAATCATGCCACTTTGTTTTAAACCTAGGTTAGTATATTGATAGGGTTTATTGCACACTTCCTATTTAAAACTTTTAATCAAGGACTAGGGGCTCCCGGGGAGTCCTCTCCATCCTCCATATCTATGCTCCCCTGTAGCTAATGCATTTATTTTAAGTCTTTTCTCTAGGCACCTCATGGTAGTTATAGAATCCTAAAGAAGTCTCGACATAAGAAATTTGGTATCTCCATGAGAAAACTTAGTTCTAACATTTAGCATACTAATAATTACTTGCTTATGTAAGATTACTCTTAGAGATTTAGGTTTAAATGGAAGGGGTATCGTTATGTAAAGAGGGCTATCGTTATGATGCAGCCCCAATGTACAACTTACTTTTGCCAATATGAAAACACCTGGTGCCTAATACATGGAGATTAATCTACCATGTATTTTCACATTGCAGAATTGCACTGAACAAGGGCTACACTCCCTGTGAATCAACATTTTGTATTTTTAAAATATTTATGCATACAGGAGCTGGGGTACAGGCCAAAGTCACAGGGAGTGAGAGGATTCACCAGAGACAGAGTGGGGAGCAGAACAGGCAGATCTACTGAAACACACTGCTGAGCGTAGCAGAAGGCGAGGCAGGAGAGGTCTGCTGCACCATGTGGGTCACCTCCCTGACCAGGGATTGAACTCATGCTGCAACCCCTTGCACCACCAGGGAGGCCCAACATTTTGTATTTTTGCTCAGATTTTAATGATGCCAATAGACAACTTGGCAGTGAACAGGATTTTAAGGACTGGCCTAGCCCCCTCAGCACAGCAAGATCACTAGGGAGACAAATCTGTACCACCCCATTCTTCATCAAGAGGGGACCACAGGCAGACATTTTCCTATGGGACTGGGACTACAGCTCCTAAGCAGCCAGATGTCAGCCGGAATAGGTTTCTGCCTTTTGACTAAACTGCGGCCGGTAGTACTAGTTTTATCGTTTGTTTGTCCATGTTTATGCGCTCTGTGCTTGTTAAAAGAATGCTTGATTTAGTCGTGAGGTGACTAAAGAAATTTTAGATAATCATCCCTTGACGGAATATCAACAGGGGGTATAGATATACACATTAAAGACAAAGTATAGCTCTGCAATTAAGTGTTCCCTTCCAGGCAGGTCTTTGTGTGAGTTTCAGTTGAGAATGTAATTATTAGCAAAATAGTGAAAAGCAAATTCAAACAAATTCTTTCTAAGTTTAGCTTGAAAAATGGAAAAGGTTCTTAAGTTCTGTCTGATGCATAAAGGGGTAGAAGCAAAGGAATTATGTTCCAAAGCCAAGAAAGAGGGTGTACAAAAGCAGCTGATCCACTTGACATAGTTCATAGCCTTTTGCAAAGGAATAAAAGCCTGTTGAGCAGGGAACCAAAAGATCTCATTATAGGATGAAGCCAAGCCATATTAAAGCTTGTGCACTAGTAACTATGTCTAAAAACAGCCTGCTGTTTTATATTGAACCAATACATTTCTTAACTTGGTAGGTTGCAGTGTAAAGATGTACAGAGCCTGTCTGCTGGATGCTATGCCAATTACAGATGTGGCAGAGTGATGTCAAACACCTCCAAATAGGTAGACTCTCAAGCAATCTTAGAGTGAAACAAAAGAAGTTTTAAAATGTCATCTTGAAACCTAGAAAGCACAGTTCATAGTGTGTGTCTGACTCTTAGTCTTGAGATCACCTTTATTATTATAATTCAGTGTGGACATCATATGATCCCTCAATCAGAATGTACAATTCTTTCAAGGACATGAATAGTGCCTGAGAGATAAGGATATCTTTTAAAAGTAACACCTTCAGATGACAAGCTATCTGTGATCAGCTCTGCAGGAACTGTGTTATTGGTGTTGAGGTGAAGGAGGAGGGAAGTATCCATGAATACACACTATATTACATTTTGTTAGATCATCAGAAAGAATAATTGAGCATATTTACACAATTACATTTTAGTAAACTATTATGTCAGCTTAACTATAATACATATTCTGGTAAAAGTACATTAAATTGTAATCCAAAAGCAATTTGGCTGCTGAGGATTTTATTTTTTTTCCTCTAATTATTCACAAATTAATGAATAAAATTAAATTCCAATCACTGAAGAAAATGAAGTAATGGTGAGAATCAGAACTACAGATTAGTTAAAGCACAGATATGCAATGCATAACAGAATTAAAGCATTTCTTTTATTCAAACTCAGTGCTTAAAAAAGAACAAATCCATCATCTTGAAATTTGACTTGTAGCTTGACATTAAAAATAATATGAGTAGAATTTTCAGTGGGGTAAGCACAAAACTAGTTCAAGTTGTGTCACTCTCAATTACTGTGCTCAGGTGGTGTGCCCATTAAAATTCCCACTTGTGGGTTCCACTCACCATGCAAATGGGGCCATTACCTGCAGAATTTAATTGGTTATGACACTGGGAGGAGGACTTTGCCTTTCAAAATAAACCTACTCACACACATTTTCACTGGAAACTTGATTGTTGTACCCACATTGGGTTGTTTTGCTCTACAAATATTTACTAAGACTGGACTGTCTTTGCTTACGTGTTTCTTACAAATAATTCCAAGTGGGATCAAATTAATTTGATTTGGTTTAAGTTGTCTGTAAGACGAATGAGAATGAATCTTTTCTAATTTTCATTCATATTGCTTATCAAAATGTTAGAAAATTTTTGTATTTTTCATGCCACCCGTCATATGTCAGTATATTTCCAGTAAATGTTCTCCTAGTTTAATAGTACACATTTTCTTTTTCAGAATTGCTCTAAATATTTAATTTGAGAGGCTGCTTCCATTTTTCTCTTTTTTGTCACTTTAAAAAAAGCACAGTTCTAAAGAGTTAGCCTGCGCTCTGAAGTATATAACAGCACTCTTAGTGCTGGGAGCCACAACTATAACAATTTCAAGACCCTTGCCTTCACTGATAAGATGGGGTGAGGACGTTTGTCAGAATTAGCTCTAAAGAAACTTGCATCCGGAACCATGATACAACTGAATTTAAAGAAACCAAACAACAAATGATGGTATGAAACTTACAGCTTTCTGTGTAGCTACCATCTGTCTTTATAGATTGTGGCTATCTCAACATAAGAAGCCTGCGTTTATAGCTACTTAAGGAGGATATTGATAATGGTATGGATTT
The DNA here is from genome assembly GCA_019455555.1 of Galemys pyrenaicus. NCBI lineage: Eukaryota > Metazoa > Chordata > Mammalia > Eulipotyphla > Talpidae > Galemys > Galemys pyrenaicus. The sequence continues at coordinate 15,972,752 of JAGFMF010012021.1, forward strand.
ACAGCGAACACTGAAATTACAGGTAGTTTAGTGGCAATATTATTAAACTGAGCATCCAAGAATTTAGTTGCTAGATGCTAACTCTTCCAGCAGTTCCCAGGTGAATCTGAAGTACGAACAGGATTGCTGTAAGTATTAATGATGTAATCTCAGGGAAGCACTAACCGTTCCTTGAAAGAGAAGGCAAGGCAGTCTAAATTTGTATTACTATAATGAGTTATACAACATGTCAAGATTTTGTAACTACCTTATCTGGACCTTAAGTGAATATTTTCCTTTTCATGTAAAAAAGACTATTCTAAAATCACAGAAACAATAATTCCAAGAATTATAAAAGAAGGAATCCTACAAATTTGTAACTGGACCATTGGGCAGGATTTTAAACATCTGTAACTCTGGGAAATTTCCCATAGAATATCAAATATGGATCCAAGTCTCTGACATTCATTTTTCTATGATATTTCTAATTGTGCCCGGAGGATAAGAAGTAGTTGGCGCATCCAATAAATATAATCATTTACATGCACAGAGCTCCCTTTGAAGTTAATAAGACCTATGGTAAGGAGAGTTATGCACCACGAAGACAGAGTTCAACGTAAATCTAGTTCTTTCTTTTTAACATGCAACAGTATTGCCAACACATTTGGATTTTCTTACTGCTTATCTCTTCTTTGTATGTGATGTTTAAGTGGGAGTTGAGTGAAGTGCTCCATGTGTAGAGGAAAGATAGCCAAAAAGAGGGGATGTGATGATTGGCAAGCATGTACTCAGGGACCAGCTTCATAAGTTGGTACCAAAACTGATAGGCCCTGACACTTGTAGAGCTTGTTTAGCTTTTCAAAAGGAAACCATATCCATTTTTTCATTTGATCTTTACAATCCTATGATTCATCGAGGGTATACATTTTACTTCCATTTTACAGATGAAAAAACTGGGGCAGATTGCTTAAATTCATTTCCTAAAGTAACAGCTGCTGATAGACCAAGAAAACCTGATTTCTGTTCTGGGATCTTTCCATTAGAATATATCTATTAGGAAATTTTACATGTAACTTAATAGGATTAAAGTACAACTTCTTTACCTAAAGCTGGGGTCGGGACGTGGGAGCCTGAAATCTTGCCTGCCTTGTCTCCCAGCTTTCCTACCTGCAGTGTAGTCCTGGCTCCAAGGGAACCTTCAAACCCGAGCAACACCTCCGTGGTTTCCCTACCATACCTCTCACTACATGCACTGACCCTAAATTCAGTCAACCCACAATATGTCACTGTCCTGTGCCTACTTATTGGTCACACCCCCTTTCATAATAAACGAGGAGGTGCAAGTTAGATGTTTTTCCTAATAGTGTTCCCTGGCCATTCTCTGTTTGTTCCTACAAATCTGTTCTCTGACTCTGCCTGCTTGGGGCCAGTCTCTCCTGCTTTCTGGTTTCTAGGGGATTTGCTGATGACATTGGTGGGAAAGCAGAACATGAAAGGAAAGGTATTATTTCCACCTTAATGCTTGGCTCCCTCGTAGCCAGGCAGAGATTTTTAACAACTCCATTCCTCCACATAAGAAGCTCCTGTGTGGTGACCCCTCTCCCACAGCAGCAGCTCCCTGCTCTTTCAGGCCAGAGGAAACGTTTCTCACTCTCTCTAGTTCCTAGCACTTCAAACTCCCTTCTTGGTTACCCTTTAACTGACTGTTACTCTGTAAACAGCCCCTTTTTCAAATGCTCTTCAATTAAGCCCTTTGAATGAGCCATCTGTTTCCTGCCAGTGCTCTAATGAGGTATGAGGAAGAGTGAGTTTGTGTCTACAAATGCATATGTTGACTGAATCCAATCTTATTATCATGTATTTCTAAGGCTAATCAAAATAATGTAAATCCTGGTGGTTTCTTAGATATTTGTTTCTCTTCAAAATGGACAGTCAGTCAAATCTAATATTGCAGAACTACATTTGACATTCAAAATTTACCTAACAACGTCCTTCAATGATCGCAAGACCCCATGCTAACATTTGACACTACAAATTGGGGGTGGGAGGGTCTCAATCCTGTGAGTGATCCAAAGTTGCTACCTGAGTTTATAAAGCTTTAGATCCCTAGTGAGAATGAGGTTTTCCTTTTTTCCCACAACCTGAAATAATTCAACATCATTATCAACATAAACAGACCCATGTTAGAACTTAGCCTGAAAATTAATCCCTCCAGAAATATGCTATTTGGGGGCTCTATGTGAACGTAACTAATGATAATAAAACAAATTAATATGACAGCTATATGCCTTCAGAGTCAAAGAGTTGGAAACTAAAGTAGATCCAGTTTTAGACATCCAGTTCAACTCAAGTAAATAAACTGACATTTTTAACTGATGCCTCAAATAGTCACCCAGTTAGTCAAGGAGCATTTTCTGGTCACTTATTTACCAGATTCTGTACTGGGAGTAATGCTATGAAGATGTCCACTGAAGAATTCTCAGCTTAGAGAATATACATTAATTTGATATAAGATTATAAAATAGAGGCAGGAATAATTGCTATGGTAACAAAGAGGGAAAAATGACTAAGGCTCCCTGGAAAAGGCAAGAAATTTTCCCAAAAAAGGTATCACTCAAACTGGGATTTGGAGAAAGTATTTGGGCATTCTAAATTTAATACTGGAAAAGGTGGAGAGTAGGAGGAACTATAAGAGCAGAACTAAGTCTGAGAAAGCAGCACTTGTTGAAGGCTTCTGAACTCTGTGCCATAAGCAGTATGAAGCCTGAATATTTTAATCAAGGAAATGACAAGGTCAAATTTATATTTTGATATAATTTTATTGGTAATAAATAAAAGCAGTATGAATGATGGACTAGAAGGGATAGAGAATGAACTTTGGTAGGTGGATATATATAAGATTGTGCTTTCATTACACAAATGATGAAGACCTGAATTAAGGCATTGATGTGGGGATAGAAACAAGGGAAGAATTTAAACACATATTTGGCAAAGGGAAGATTATCCCAGCTGAATGGACATACTAAATGTGCCCAGTGTTTGTATACAATATCAACTGAGTAGTAGACAAAACAAGAAAAGCATTATTTGTGGGATATTTGATGTACATTCATGTTGCAGGCCACCAAAAAGATGTCACATTTAGTTAGGTGAGATGATGGATCTGGAAGTATTTGTAAACAGTTTCACTAATATTAGGAAACCTCATCAGAATTCTATCTGGGGTTTACATAATGGAAACAGTAATATACATGGTATTCAGGTGTTTGAGCTAGTGAGATGAAAGCCAGATTGAAGTATTTCAGTTCCCTGATATGCTCATTCATTCATACATACCTACATACATACACATATGTATGTATATATGAAGCTAGGGGAGGGGAGAAGTACAAGGAAGGCAGAAACACAGAGATATGGACAAGGATCTCCAGAGTGCCTGGCATACAAAAGGTGTTCATTTATATACTGGCTGCATTAATAAGGAGTGAATTAATACATATATGTATAGTATGAATAGCTCAATGGCTAGAATCAGATGTAATCTTGAGTGCTGTGGTAAGACAATTAGAATAATTAGGAGGGTGAACTTTCCACTGGGCATATATATAATGATTTGATCATTTTTAACTAAACTGACACATCACGAAACAGTTACTGGTTACTGACTGGTTTAGTAATTCATGCTTTAACTGGCCTACTGAGTAAATCTAGTTTTATCAGAAGTCATAGATAGTATGCAACGTGATTCTGACTGGCTTCCAGACACTTTAACATCAATAAATCCTCCAAAGTAATATTCTTGTCAGCCTTTGTCTTTTTACACAACCAAATTCAACTTCTCAACTGGGCATGTTCCATGTCTTGTGTTAGTTTGGCCTCCCAGGAGGTTTGCTGGCCCCAGATGCTGCCTAATTTGTCTCAGATTTTGTGATCACATGTAATATTTTCTTAGTTCTAATATAATGACGCAAACCTTTTTTAAGTATTTTGTTACACACACACACACAATCAAAACAGGATCACAAAATTATGTTTCCTTAAAAAATAATTATGTCAACATGTAACAATTTAAATGCATATTGCAAGTACTAGTGAAATGTCAATGAAGTCTTTAAAATGTAAGTGCTCACACAATTTACAATAGCTATGATAGAATCAACTTAAATGCCCAAAAACAAATGACTGGATCAAGAAAATGTGCTATATAAACACAATGGAATAATACTCAGCAATCAAAAAGGATAAACTCATGCCATTCACACAGCATAAGAATAGTTGGAAGAGATTATGCTAGGTGAAATAAGTCAGAAGGAAAAAGAAAAATATCGGATGATATCTCTTATAAGAGGGATACAGGGAAACAAAACAAAGGGTCCAAAAAAAGGCAAAACTTGTAATGATATATCTAAGGCATAAAGCAGGGGAGGGGGAGGAAAAGAGATCAAAACGGGTGGAAAGAGCACAAGGGACTATGGTGATGGTTCACAGGTGATGTGGTGGTGGGTTAATTATAGGACTACACATGATGGGTACATGTACATACAGTACATGAATATTGTACAAAAAATGAACAACGTAAAAAAAAAAGGAAACAAAATGTAAGTGCTCACTATGAATAACAAGGGGGAAGGTGGCCACCAGGCAAAAGAAGCCATTTGGGTTCCTTTTGTCCCTAGAGCTGGAGACTCCTACTGGAAGGGGAGCACAATAGAGCTTCTCAGGCAGAAGTTCCACTGGCAAGTGGATCCTAAAATATGAGCTGAGGGCTTTCATGTATTCATGAAAATATTTATTATATGTTCTAACTACAGAGGACAATGCAATAAGAATCTAAATCATCATACATAAACTTAAGTTGGCCAGGTTCTTAAAAATTTGTACATTGTGATTCCTTGAGTTTCTGTCACAGAATAAAAGGGTTCAGTGAAACTTTTCATATAAAGTCAAAAAGTTTGCTATTTATTTGATTACATTTTCTGTAAAATATTTTTTAGGTTTTTGACCAAAAATATGATGTATTATACAGAAGTATGTAACTAAGTGGTCAGGTAGTTTGGCAGAAGCTATCTGCCAAGGCTATCTCACTAAACTATCTCAGTGCTTAGTGTAGGCATTTCAACTATTTCTTCTTTATAGAGGACATCCAGTTGGGATGAATGACTACTTCTGGAGGGAGTAAGTTAATATTTAATAAGGTAAAACATTTTACTTTTATGCTTAATTTTCAACAAGCCTATGGTTTGGAAATCTATCAAAATGGCCACATATCATTGTGATAAACAGTAAATTCTTTCTACATTCACTAAAAAATTCCCTTTATTTGAAAGTTGGCAGATTGTTTTCAAGAAGTTTTCCTAAATGAAAAAAATCTGGTGGGATAACACTGTATAATTACCTTCTGAGTTTGCATTAATAAAGCACTATACTTGTGAGTTTTACAACCAGAAGTAGCACTGTGGTTGTCATATATTACAGTATACACAATTTGATTGTTACAGAGTAGACATCTGCCAGAAACATTTCAGTTTAGCATGATGAATTTACCTTAGCCTTGTCAAGAATCACATTACAATGCCAAAGTATTGCTTTGAATATATGTTGAAAAACAGAAATACATTTGTTGAGGTAGAGTTTCAAATCCCCTCAGAATCATGTCATTACCAGTACTGTGGCTAGGCACATGAAAGATCATGTTACTCTGTGGGGGATTTGCCAAAAGTGAATGTCACTCATTTAATCAGAACAACTAAAGAAAGATATTGTTGACTGTGGGTGATACAAGGAGTTTATCAGCATCGCAGCAAGGATTCCAGCACACTCAATTTACATAAAATATGAGGGTATTTAAAACATAATCCCTTTCTAAGCCATTTAAACCATACACATGGGAAGTTGTTTATTTGCAGTCCTATTCTTCTGCTAATGGTAAACTTTTCTAAAAGATTCCACTCAACTCTAACTAATAGATGCCATACTTTCCTCAAAATACCTAATTACATTTATTGTTTTTTCAGAGAACTTACACTTTCCTTGTGTGTGAGGTACAAGATTTTAAGGTAGACAGCAGGAAATGCAAACAACTGGCAGACTGTTGCAAAACCATTCAAGCATTATTTGCCAGCCATATCCAGCATCTCTGGGTGCTTCTGCACATCATGGCTCGCCCCTCTCCAGCCTGACTCAGAAGTTTCAGGTGAAATTTTACTGTAATTTCTTGAAAGGCCTATAAGTTCTATCAGGGATTTGTTGCGCACTTTGGAAAGAATTTATAGTGTAGACATGACCACACGATAGGCTTCTAATACCCCTAGCAACTTTTAAAGTCTAAGATACAGAATAAAGACTACCACCTTAATGATACCAAAGGGCCGCATCCACACAGGCAAGATTGTGTGCAGGTTCACAGTTTAACTACCATAAAAATGTAGCTGCCGCTTTCATTTGAGAAATGTGGCAGATAAAAGCAGTTTCAATATTGCACCATTGCATTAATGTAGATGTAGCACAGATATATTAAATTTTTTCCTCTCAACACCATGCTCTAAGAAGTAGTAAAAGTATTCTGTTTGCATGATACTGATTTGACATATAGTCTGAGAAATATATGAAATGTTGTATTTTTAAAGGAGCTGGCTTACGAAAAGTCATATTTGAGGGAGTGTGGAATCAATTCTCAGGGATAGTTTATGGTCTAGCAACCCTTACACGGAAATGGGAGAAACGGGTGAAAAAATATATATGTATATGAGAGAAAATTTATATATATAAATTCGACAGAAGAAAATAACTTATAATAAACTATCAGGAAAGAATAAAAACTGTACAACATTGTTCTAAGTTTATGTTTTCAGCCTAGCAATAGCATTCACTTCATCTAGAATCTGCATTAATATCTTCTTCCAATGTGCCGTTTATATCTTCTGATTGTTCCAACTCAGCTAAAAACACATATTTATAAAGTTCTGTGACATTCAGCTAAGCATAAAATATCCCAGAAAACAATGAACTTTTTATAGTATATTGATATATAGGTATATCTCTCCCTATTTCTTGGAGGAATCTCCAAAACAGCTGCCGTAAAGATAGCCTGCTGACAATTCCCTAGCAAAATCTGACTAAACTACAGAGATGAGAATCTTACTGTATCCTAAGAATGAGAATCCCCATGGCAAAATAGCCCAGATAAACAGAAGCTATAGATAGGGAGACAAAATAAGTACAATTTTTCTCTATTAAGAAAATATTAACAGAGGACATTGGTGGTGTCTCGAAAAAGGACTCATAGAATACCAATGTGGGCACAAACTGCGTATCCCCACAGGACAACAGAAAAAGAAACCGCACTCAAAGTCTTTTCATTTGAACTATGGGAAACCCTTTTTCGTATGATCTCAGAAAGTTTGGACATGTTAACAGGCCTGGCATTTTCCCAACATATCCTCTATATTAAAATCAAAAAGCGTTTCAAATATTTTCTACACAGTTCCTGCTATAATCTAGCATAGGGAATGAACACTGTAAATCAAATCTGTTTCTTCTCAACGCACTTATATGTAGAACACACTTGCAAGTAACGTTTTATCTGTGAACTTCTGGCAGCCTGATACCATTGCTCCTAGAACTTTATGCCTGGCTGTTAGGTCAGGTAAAATAAGACATCTTCAGAAACTATTCTCTATTCTGAGATATGAGCTGGGAGTATCAAGGTTCTCACAAGAAAAAAAATCTAGCTTACATAACATTTAAGATAGACGCTATCATTTAAATCTCTCAACATTTTTATAGATGCTGCATTTACATACAAAATTTTAAAAGACTAATTTGAAATATTTAGCTCAATTTATCCTGAGTATATAGCAATTTGGATAAATAACAGCAGTATTTAAGAAATTTAGCACTAATCAACTGTGGCAGTTTTTTTTTTTTTAATTACATTAACATCCTTGAACCTGACATCTGTCTTGGCTCTCTTCTCTTTGCATTCTATCTTGGACAGTTTTCGTCTTCTAGTTTTTCTTTTGTATTTAAATTCCATTTTCATTCATCACTGTTTACTTTTCCAAAATTGCCTGTTTATAAGTATCCTCCTCTACGTTCATCATCCCCTATAATTTTCTTCAACATATAATTCTCTCTTGACAATCTCTTGACACCATTCAGTTAAGTTTGAAAGACATTTTAAAGTGACCATTTCCTTCTGCTACGGGCACTGAGAAGATGTACCAGAATTAGCTCCTGCATTTCTGGAGCATACAGTAGACTGAGGGAAATAAACGTGTGAACCAATTTTTAAAATGCACTGAGAGAAGATTCAGAAATATGAAAAACTACATGGGATAAGATGATCGAAGCTTGGAAAAAACTATGATAGAAATGTCATTTGAGTCTGTTCTTGAAGGACTCAAAGAAGAGGGAGGTCAGTTCAAACAGAAGGAATAGCATCTATAAATACAATAAGTTCACAATAAGTTGTGAAGAGCACAGCATGTCCGAAGACCAGAGAATGTTCAGTTTGACTTAAAAACAACTTATATGGGGGCCTCCCTGGTGGTGCAGTGAGTTAAGCAACACACTATGAAGCAAATTGCAGCCACTGCAGCATGAATTTGATTCCTGCTGCTGGCCAGGGAGCTGACCCACATGGCGAGGCAGACCTCTCCTGCCTCGCCCACTGCTCCCTTCAGCAGTGTGTTTCAGTCTGCCTGCTCTGCTCCCTGCTCTGTCTGGTGAATTCTCTCACCTCCCTGGACTCTGGCCTATACCCCAACTCTTGTATGCATAAATAAATAAGTTTAAAAAAAAAAAAAAACTTATATGAGAGGGACAAAATGGAAGATACAATTTGTGGCCAAACTGGTTTTTTGCCATAGCAAGTAATACATATTTTATTCCATGTACTATAATTCAGAGCAGAGAAATGCTATTTCAAATTTGTGTATGAGAGAGGTGATTTAAGCAAATAGAGTAGACATTTAAGAAGAGAACAGGACAAAGTGATGCCAGATGTGCGGCTATCACTATAGAGAAGACAATGTTTGTCTTGTTCCTCAGATTACTAAGGCTTTGGAAGTAGGGTTAAAAAGAACAGGGACAAGTCATTCAGGAGATAGACTTATGACTGAACAGACAGGACCCAGCAATAAAATATGAGAGTGAAGAAAAGGCGAGTCAAAATAACACCAAAGTTCTTCCTTGAAAATCTGCTGTATGACAATATCACTTATGAGGATTATGCACATTAGATGAATAATGAGGGACCCACACATAACATTTGGAAGTTAAAAGACCCAGGCTGCTTGCAGGATGGGATACACATGCAGGACAGTTTCTTGAAAAGAGGAAAATAAAACTGAATTCTGTTTTAGTGTGGACATAATTTCCCTGAGAGTATAATCATAGTTTAGAGACCTGTAGATGAAAAGGTGCTCAACAGTACTAATCATCAGGGAAATAATAAACAATGAAATTGTTATATCTCACCTGGTAGAATAACTAATTATCAAAAAACCATAAACTACAAGTGCTGGTGAGGATATGGTGAAATGGGAACCCTTATATTCGGTGGATATAAACTTGTACAAATTTTCATTCTGATGTAAATCTGTATAAACTTTTCATTCTAAAAAACAGAATGAAACATTTTCAAAACATTAAAAGTAAAACTACTATATGTTCCCACAATGTCACTACTCGGTATTTATTCAAAGCAAACAAAAACACTTAAAAAGATATCTGTATGTTCAATGTAGCATTATTTACAATAGCCAAGACACAGAAACAACCTAAATGTCCATCAATAGTGGATGGAGAAAGAATATATCTCACATTTCTACACAAGCACAGGTGGGGGGGGGGGGGGAGAATAGTATTCAGCCATTAAAAATAAGAAAATACTACCACTTAATATAGAAATACTTTGAGGACTTTATGCCAAGTGAAATAAGTTAGGCATGGGATGGGTAAATGGGTAAAGCTACTTGGTAAAAGGCACACAAACTTGTTCAATCATACAAAATTATACAAAATACATATATACAAAAATATGAAAATGCATATGATGTCAGACTTCCACAAGGTGGTAAAATTTGACACCTAAAGTTTAAGATTAGTTTTGAACTGCCTTTAATTTAATGGAGTTCTAATTGGAGAGCAACTGCTGATCCTAGTTCCAATCTCAGAACTTTATTCCAAGTCCTAGTAAGTTGCTGACTTTAAAACATTTATATGCTTGTCACTTATATTACGGTCAGGTCTACCAAGTCACAATAATCCAGAATCTAGACCCCCACTTCCTATGAGGCCTGGGCATTGAAGTAGAGGGTCGGGGAATCAATACTCCTAGTTTTTACCATTTGTGTTAATATTAAATATCAAACATTTGTTCCAGTTCAATCATAGCCATTGTAGAACCCAAAGAAAGACAATCAAAATAAGAAATAGCATTTGAATACAACTCAGAATCCAGTTAAAAACTATCATTTACAATTCTAAAAAAAAAAATAATTTGTCTTTTAAGAAATATGCTAACTCTAAATACAATAACATAGCCTTTAATTTTCTATTGTTATTTATAAATGGTATAAAGCACAATTAAAAGTTTCGAAGTTTGAATAAATCGTTAGGCACAATTAGTGATGGGCAATGCAATCAAACCTTGAAGGATTTTTTCCCCTAATAATGTGTACTTTTTACTAAGGTTGTCACTTATCTAGTGATAATGTAAATTAAAAAGGAATATATATTTAAAAACAGCTGACCTACATATTCATATAGTTAAAATAAACATCAAAAAATATATCCTTTAAAAAATTATTTCAGAAAATAAGACCTAGAATCAATCTCCAGACTGTTTTCCTATTCTATGAATTGATAAAATGTCTTTGAGAAGATTCATTGAGGTTTTTTCCCCACCTGATTTTTGAGATAAATTACCAGAATTATAAGATGTAAGACTTGCATAGTCTTTCCTTGCTAGTTATAGCTATGTTAATGATAGCGTCCATAGAAACATAGTCCTATAGTGTTATTTAGTATGATTTTTCTCTTATATCTACCTAGAACCTTAAAGTATATAGAAGTTTACAATCAAACTTTTGGCTTTCTTAATCCAGTAAAATCCCCAGAAACTGTTTTGAGAATCTGAGATTTTCACCTATTTTATTTTTCTAAGACATTTTATAAAACCCTGCTAGTTAATATCAAGAAAGCTCAATACACAAAATTAATCAAACACATAAAGAATTGTAAGTTTTCCCAAGAATTAACGTTTGGCAACTTTATGGCAAAACATATATATCTATTACCTATATTTCTTATTTTGAAGTAAACTCAAACACATCATTTGTAATATTATTCAAAAATACTTATCAATAATCTGACCGTGTACTAGACTTTTGGAAAGAATACCACCAAGGGCAACCATTAGTCTTGCCACGTTATGTCAGAAGGTATCTGATAGTCACATGACCTCACTGCCACATTTCTCAACTTAAAGTTTCTATTATTCTCTTTCCATGCTGAATATTTTCATCTTACAAAGATTATTGATTACTATTTTGAGGACAGAGTAGATAAAAGAAATAGTTGGGAGGCTGATGCTAGAGACTAAAGGAGGGAGGGGCGCTGCCTGCAGGGTGCTTATAGAACTGGAATGACCTCTCACATGCATTAGAAGGTGTCATTAAAAGAAGGTACATTTTTCCACTGATATCTTTGCTGAAGCAGTAAATAAATATTAATAGAATTAAATTTCAACCATTAGGTACAAAACCTTTAAAATATATTGCTTGAAAAACTGAAATACTTCTGCATGTTGGAATAAAATGTTTGCCTTGGAGAAAAACACTGAGTTGTGAGCTGAACAGCCATTTTTTCTCACGATGCACTATTTTTTTTTTTTTTTGAAAGTGGAGGTTTTTTTATTAATATAATTTTTAAATTTACATATATTTGCCATCAATTGTAATCCCCATGTATTCCCCATCACCATCTCACCGGGATGCACTATTTTTTACATGAGTAAATTACTAGACAAACTGGTTATTTAGACTTGGGTATATCAGATGTTACCTTGAAAATGGACAAAATGCCAACTTAAAGAACATGGCTGTTAGCATTTGATACCCATAACAACATCTAAGCTTTCAAGGGACAGAGCTGTACCCAATACTCAAAATCTTATTTTTAAAATACAATTGACCAAGGTAATCAATGTGATTTGATAATAAAATGTGTCAACTTTTGAAGATCTGTATAAATCAGGGAACCAAATTTTCCAAAGATCTAGGACTAATGTTAAAAATCATGTATGGGTAAAAGACCACTTAAAGTGTTAGGCTAGGTCAGTGGATCTTTAATGCAACAATACAGAGTTTTATGATGTGGTTTCAGATTTTTCATTGTGACTAATCTTTAAGAAATTACCATTTGTGTGTGGCATAAAAAAAAAAGAATTGTAAAGGCTATTATATATTGCCACTGCATTTTCTTCTTATATTTCAACCTGGCACAGTATTGTAACAGATTGAGTACAAAAACAGATATTAAACTGTAATTCTCTTCCATTAAGCCAGATAAAAGATTGGTAGAAATGTAAGATGATGAAATGGCTCTTCCTGAATATTTTTACCTAAAAAAGTTACTTTTTACAAAGACATACTATTTATATTACTATATAATGGGTTTATTATGGCAATTTTTGAGTAAGTATGGATTTTAAAAATTTCTTGGTTTTAATTTCCAATGTCAGATCTATTAATAGATATAGCCAACATTAATAAAAATTCTTGGAGTTTAAACTTTTAAGATCTTTAAAGTTTTCAACTTTTAAAGGAATCTTAAGAATAATTGTTTGACAATTGTTGCTTCAAAGGACAGCTCTGAATGATACCTATTAGATAAACCATCAGTGACATGTTAGGTTTGAGAGCAATCAAGGAAATCATTAAGGAAAAAAGTAACATGATTCACAAGGAATTAAATGAGTGTGACTTGAAAACACAAAAGCATAAGCAATAGGCAACATGGATAGCTGTTACATGGAAAATTGTTACAATTGATAATGTATGTAAAGTATATAAAAGAATATGTTGGATTTTTATAATAGCCAATTTTCCCCTATTTTATGAAATATTAACTCTCCTGCTGCTTTCTTAAAAAAAAAAAATACACTTTAACAGAGATTGCGACTAATTGGTTAGGTTAATTTTAATGATTTTTTTCTTTTTCATATTGTAATCCGTAGTTCCCAAATTCTGCACTTTTTATTGTAGAAAAAAATTTGCTAACAAAGTTTAAAGGCTAGATATTTAAAAATGTTTTAAATTGATGATTCATTTATACTTATGCTTTACTATGCAAGACCAAAATCACTCATTTTGAATTTTGAACAATTGAATGAAAGAGTTAAGATTGCTTAAAGGCATTGATACATGCTTTCCTAATGGAGATTAGTAATTAAATTTCCTTCAAACATTTAACACTTTTTCAGCAATGAAATATGTTATATATACCTTTAAAAAACAGCTTCAGTTGCTAGTAACTATAAATGTCTGATTACTAGTACTGTTGATTTAAAACAAATCTATATGATAAATGAAAAACTGTGGTTTGACTAGGTTTGGGTAATGAAAATTGATTTAAATTATTCTAGTCCTATCAGTCTTCTATTACTAACACAAGTCTAGAATTGTCACTATCTGTCTGCATATATTTTAAGGATTAGCCCAATAATCTGAGTGTGGAAGAATTTGAGCTCAGTTTTGTTTGCAATATATTCACTTTTATATCAGTACAAGATGATAAGTAATGGACATTAAAAATAATTTTATCTTATTTACATGTAAAATTTCCAAGAAAAGTTTAAAATGAATAACAGCAAATATCCTATTTGATATCTTCTCTGCTGTATAGTCAAATTGCAACAGTTCTGCTCTACAAATCATAAATCTGCCAGCAGAACTTCTTATAACAAAATTTTTGTTCAAGTGTAGTTTTCATTTTTTTTTAAATTTCTCTAAGAAAATAACAACCAAAGTCAACCAAATTTAAAGAAATTCAACATTGTTCTTCCCTAAACAGTTTGTGTTTTTAAAAGAGTATACTTGGAGAATCTGAAGTGAATGTCTTGGTGCTGATCTATCATCTTTAAAATTTCTAGTGCTCTTTGAAATTAAATGTGACTTTTCTAAAGTACCCTCCATTCTGAATTTCTTTACCCTGATCTAAAGAGTTAAAAAACAGTGTATTGCTTTGTAGTACCCATCACCTTGAGAGAGTTGTCTTTACAAAGTTTTATGACAATATCCAACAGAGTACTTACTCTCTTAGGTGATTAAGTTTATACTATTTTTTCTTGTAAGTTTGGAGACCTAGTAACTGATAGAGTGCTTCCATTTTTATTATAATCATGTACATTCCTATCTTTTAGAACTACTTCTCTTAATGCTGAAATCCGGTCTCAATTTTCCCCTATTGTTTTCTACTGCTCTATTTCTCATCTGCTTTCTGTTTTCACAGGTTACATTGCTATTCATCTCTTCATCTGAGAAGACTGTCTCAAAAAAGATAGCCATTAGGTCAAAAGTCACAAGTTTCATTTAACTAGTTCGCTTCTTAGCTTTCTTAGAAGCAAGCTAAGCCCACTGAACAGACATTCCTATTTGTTCTTGAGTAAATTAAGCCAAACTGTTGAACAGAATTATTTTTTGGTCATTGTAACACTTGATGGTTAGTCTCCTAAAAGTGAAAATCTTGATGCAGTTGAAGGGAAGTTATTCTTCCCCCTTTATCTTACTGTCTGATCAATTTGTCTACTCTTGTAGAAATATCAAAGGGGACTCATTTTCATGTTTATTTCTCCCAAATGGAACAAACTTTTTATATGCCTTTTTTCAACTTTGCTCCTACATACATTTTTATTTTAATCAAAAGCTTTCTTGGAGTAAGTGAAGGCCACCTACAGAGCTAGTTTATGTCTTTAAAAGCTTTGTTTATCACCCAAAGTGATACTCTATCAGAGGATTCATTTTGGTTCAAGGACATATTATTGTCTTGATTGGGCTTACACATCAAAAGAAGAATTAAAGGGTTCTGATGAAAACTTTCCACCCGACACAGGTGGCTGAAAGTATGTGCTAGCCTTTCTTGGGTCCTTTTGTCACCTTTCTTAGCTTTCTTGTTTTGAAACATGATAATAGTAGTATTTGAGTTTTCTGGGAATTTTTGTTCTATATTGCATGCTGTGAAAGGATTTTTCTAGGTTCTGCTTCTGGGCTCCCTCTGATCTTATGATGTTAAACACACTGCTGTCTTCCCTCGGCATTACTCTCATCATTTTCTTCTCCACTTGTTCCACTTCTGTCCTGTGTATGTGGGAGGGGGCTGGATAGAAGATGTGAGAGGAAATTTAGTAGAATGGCAGAGTAGGGGGATGTCAGGGAATCACACTGCTGAAAAAAAGGCCTCCGCAACTTCTAAAAGAAAAAAGGATAGACTGTACTGGTCTTTGCATTTTTTTTTCCCCCAACATAACCAAAAGTTAAACTTTTTTCCAATGAAGCCTTTAAAAAAGGAATACTGTCACTTATCTTTGAATTTTGATACCATATAGTTCCTAGATTTGTGTCCCAAATTCATAAAAATTCATGGTTTGTTTTCTAAATAGTAGAGAATGATTTATGCAACTCAAATCCCATATTTTCTAGTAAGACCAGTGTCATTTTGACCTTGAATAACTGTGTGAATTGTAATGAAAATAAATACTTCAATAAAGCATGACATCATATCTTGATTCATTTTGCATTTGTGTGTTTAAGGAAATACTAGAACTTCCTTCTGATAGTTTTAATACCTTGGGAAATATGTCGACTTTTGCTTTCTGTCTTGCCCTAAGGTTATGTTTGGAAATTCCAGTCAGTATTAGAACCAGATTTAGTCAGTCAACAACAACAAAGAAAAAGAATTTGAGTTTTTGTGGCCTAGATATCACTTTTTAAATATTTTCCTTATGCTGGTCATTTTAGTGAGAATATATGCACAGAATATATGCACAGAACATAAAGGGAAGCAAAATGTTGACAAACATATTAAAGGATAATGTAATATAGATCGAATTTCTTGCTCATACTCATAGGACCTTTCTAGTATCACTTTCTTGCTATTCAGAGGTGCAGTTTAATCTCTCTTTGATATTTCCTGGAATGGTTGACTGGGATTATATAATTAAAACAATCTGTATGTACTAGAATGCATTTGATTGTTCTAGACATTAGGACTGAATTTAATATTAACCATGATAATCTTTGATGGTTAAAAAACAACATATATCAGGCTTTAGGAGTCTACGTCATACTTTATAGTCATCAGTTTCTGGCACACTGAAGCTAGAGATATAGTTATAATTCTGTTGGAATACAAATACCTTAAGCAAATCAACTATATAACAACTCTTCAGAAATTTCTAACAAAGAATGATTTAAAAAACAACATGTAGCAGACAACTGGAAAATAAACAATAAGTAATAAGTAATACCATAATTGACAAAATTAACTGCTCTCTCAGTTCCCTAGTGAATTATAAGTGCATTAGTGAGTAATAATGCGGATATTGCTAAAATCTCAACTTTTGGCATTTAGTTGCTTTCATTCAGCAATGCACATTTTGTGATACTCTTAAAACATCCAAGGGCAATTTGCAATTGCTCTTATTAACATATACAAATGCCAATCCTCTCCATGTAATGGAAACCTTTTGCTGTATATAATACATTGTTTTATGCATTTTTCTCTTCTATCACTCTATCTCCAGGTTTTGTAATATAATTATCTCAAACAAGAGCTTTCTTTACATTTACTTCATTATTTTTATCTACATCTCCCATTTCCATTGGCCCAATTATCTTAATATATATATACACACATATATTGTATACATATATTCTGTTAAATGTCTTTTCCATATAATTTTAAATTTTAGTAATTGAGTTTGGCCATTAAATTATCTGTTAGCCATTCAGACCAAGTTTTTAAGATCCATCTACGCTGCTTTATACACATCTCACCCATTGTTTCAGCATATAGCTCCTGCTATCAGATTATTATATAGGATAGTGGACAAGTTAGTAAGCTAAGTTTCATTTCTTTATAAATGGGAGGGATATGTTTACCTCATAAAATTGCATAAAATTAACGAACATATAATAGATGTCTAGGACATAAGAGATTCTCAATGAACAGAGGCACTTATTATATATAAAGTAGTTTATTATGTTTTGTAAAAACAGAGTAAATGACAGTAGAAATAATGTAGGATAACATATAAAACTTGATAACTGGAAGGATGAGATCATGAAAGCTTTTCTAGAACATGGTGAGGAATTGTTACTTTCACACTTTGAATTTTAAAAGGCCAGAATTTCTATTAGAATCACCTGAGATTGAGAATTCATATTCATGAGCCCTACCCACAGAGATATGGCCTACTTATGTGGCTTAAATGAATTTTTCTAATGTAGGAGAGTTGATTATGTTTCTACTATGTGTCATGTTGACTTCTGACCTTGAAATTAGTGGTAAGGAAGGGATATAATTCCTGGATACAAGTTTCAGAATCATAAAATTTTAGAAGCAGGAAAGTCTTGACTTTTTGTTTTAAAAAGAGGGAGAAATCTCTGAATTGGGGTGTTGTGAAGGTTAGTTCTGCTCTCCATCAACCACTTGCTTAATCTAGGCTGAAGCTATTATTATTCCCTTCTGTTCTGACCATTCTAAAAAGAAATAGTGACCGTCTCGCACAGCCTCAACTTCAGACTCTGAGGAAAATGGTATTGTCTTCTACTACAAACAAAGAAAATCCTTGGCATATACTTGTTTAACCATCTATTCAGAGGGCCATGCTCGTTTAGCCATAATAAACATGACATTTTGGCAAGAGAGAGTCATCAAAAGGTTCATGTGTTTTAGAACTATGATGTCCAGTACAATAGCCACGAGTCACATGTGGCTATTGAAATTTAACTTCATTAAAATTCAATATAGATCAATTTCTTCTGTTACACTAGCCACATTTTACAAGTCCAGTATTTATATTGATACTCTAATGAACAATCCAGATACAGATTCTCTCATCTGCAGAAAGTATCCTCTAGAACAGTGTTTTTAAAAGTTCATTCTATTGACAAGCAGGGAGAGTGCATTACTAAAGACTCCAGTTAGAAAAACTTAGGTGTCCTGGAAATCTAGGAACAGAGCCCAGGTGTGCTGGGTGGATCCCTGTTGGATGTCCTCCCCACAAGTCCCAGCCACCCAAGCTCAGACCACCACTGCACTGCTTGCCAGGATCTGCTCATGGTGGCAAGGGCCAGGGGATTGGGAGAGGGAGGCTCCAGCTACTATACCGACCACCCAGTAAACACACAGAATAGTGAGGCAGGAATACTCAAGCTCAATAGAAGCTCCATCTACAGCAGAGCAATGTAGCCCCCTGTTCTCGGGGATACCGTCTTGGTGCCCAGAGTTCCTGCTTATCAGCTACGTGTAGGATCAGGCAGGGGGCCTCTCACCAAGCGCAAAAGTCCTGGTATGAGGAATATACTAGAAAACCAGTATCTGCTGAAAACAGCAGGCAGATATTAGAATAGAGGTAATAAGATTAGAGCAGTAGGAACAATGGAGTCCCCCACTCCAGGGTGGAATGTAAACTAGGCTGGAGCTCCCTCTGGTCACTCCATCCTGTTTTATGTCTTGGCTAACACATCCCCCACACATATACACTTCTTACATACTTGCCCTAGTACTTGATGTTAGTAAATTAAAGGTTGTCTTTGGATCAGGGCTGCACATTCCTGCATATGGAGTCTCTCTAGGCTTCTCATTGCTCCACGTGAACTTTGAGTAATCTTTTCATCATCCTGCACTGCTCCAAGGCTGCCACCCCATGAGGTGAATGCAAACCCGAAAGTAAACAATCGGGAAAAAGAAAACTACAAATGACTAAGCAAGTCCACAGGGGAACAAATATCAAACAGAAAGAAAACAATCTCCAGACTCCAACAACAGACATGGAAGAGCTTTTCTTCCTATCAGATAAAGGGAATCAAAATTTCCATAATTAAGAAAACCAGACTCCACCCATATCATAGTGGAGGAATTTTTAAGAAATTCTCAATACATATTGTCATTGTCTAACAGCAAGCTTATACCCATTGGAACTCCCACCAGCACCCAACTGACAGTAAATGTCATCACTGAAATCTTTTCCAACTTGATAATGACAACACAGAATCTCATTTATAAAAACATTTTTGGTTTGTCTTTCAAATCATTATTTTTTTATATTCTATAATATTAATTTCCATGTACTTAAAACCATTGACTTTCTTATGCTCTTTTTTAAACAGTATCTGTGTATTTGTGATCCTTTTTAGGTGCTTTTTTATGCATTATAGATATCCGCAATGTTTTTTATGTCAATAAAAGGATTTTAAGAAAGGCAGGGAGGATGGATGGATTAACTGTTGGAAAATTATAGTAATGCAGGGATAGGATGTTTGTTTTGTTTAGGTGTTTGTTTTACTTCATTTAGAGATTGAGTAAAAAGAAGCAATGATTTTCCAGGAGATCATTTTAAGGTAACACTTTTCAAAGGTTATCTACATAGACTAAAAAGCTATAATTCCAACACTTCTGGTTTTAATTTGGAATAACTGACAGAATTAGAATTATGATTAAAACAATTAGATTGGATGGTGACAGTTTTGTAAACACTGATTTGGGGAACTGAACACATGATCAAATAAAAATGAGCAGGTTTGAGAAATGGAGTTACAACTCAGTAGAGGAAGGAAACAGCAAGATGGTTTTAGATTCAGCAAACACTTGAACTAAGAAAATGGAAGGGTTCTCTGGATAGGTTAAAAGAGAAAGAGCAAAATCATCAAATTTGGGCAATTCTCTTCCTCCATCTCAAAATTAACCATTTATTATGTGCATTTGGGTACCAGTGAATCATTGGAAGCAGACAGAGTTAACATTCCATATAACTCTTTCCCATTGTGAATAATCAGGACATATCTTGATTTTATATATATATATATATTTATACCATTTTCCCTTTTTGTACAATGTATGCTTTCTCCGCTCAGTTGTAGTCTCAGTAAAATTCCCACTACCAATTCACCCATGTACCATCACCATAGTCTCAGGTCACATCTTGATAAAAAGCATGCTTCTCTTTTTTTCTATACAGTCAAAGCATCGAAATAGATTACCTTGCTCACTCCCAGTCTATTATCAACACAAAAATTCTAACTCTTCTTTGCTAATAATGTCACTCCTCTGCCTAAAATCCTGAGTAACAGCCAAAGTTCTTCCCAAGATGGCTTCAAGGCCCAACTTGGTTATGAGTCTATTCATACCTACTTGCTCTTGGACCTTGATGGCTGCTTTTCCAGCCAAACTAGACTCCTTACTGTTCCTCAGCAGGCCATGTACACACTCACGTCAGGACGTTAACTCCAGTTCTTCCTTCCACGTGGAAGGCCTCTCCCTATCAGGTGACAAATGCGCTCAGATTTTTTTCATCTTTTTTTTCACTTTCTCAAGAAATCTCATTCTGATTTTCATGCCTATATCCTCCTGAATTAAAACTCATATTTTAGAACCTCACTCTATTTTTTTTTTAAATCTACCAAATACCCCCTTCTAACATACTATATTATTTACTACTACCTGCTTTGCTTTTTCTGGAATGCAAGTTCCAGCAAGACACCTGAAGTACTTAAGTACAAATTCAGGTTCAAAGTAGAGGTACAATAAATATTAATTGAATGATTTATTTCCTCCAAAATGAGTGACTTCAGTTCTATTTTTCCAGTTAAGCAGCTGTCATTTTTCCCAAAATTCATATCATGCACTTAAGAGCTATAGTTTTAACTTCTTTCCCCATCAAAACAAAGTTTTTGCAGTGGTCTTAAAGCTATACTTTTATTACGTTGTATTTGCATTTTATATAATCGTCTGGCCAACTGGTTTAATTGACAAATGTCGGGGAAAAGGTGCTTACCAGTCATTTATCCGTCTTGTTGATGTTTGATGGCCTGGCTTATTTTGTCTGGTTCACTTCATAATTCCTGGGAAATGTGGCAGAGTCTTTTCCAATGGTGTGAAAGCATTTGCTATGGGCTTGCTGATGGTGTGACTATTTCCCTCTGGTGTTAGAGCTATCGAGTAGCTTAAAATAAAAGACTGAATTATTCCTGTACCTGGCAGTCTTTATTGCTGCACTTCATCAGCTCAATCCTACTAAATCATTAATTTATTTTACTTATATATCTACACAGGCATAGTGAAAGGGATCTGCAAAAATGCCACAAAATAAAGTACCTTCTTTATTGCATCCCTGGTATTTGTATAGAACAGAAGACATCTCTCTTGAAAATTTTCTTGATTTTTTTTTCCATAAAACAAAACCTTGGCTTCCAAATTTGGAAATGGCAACAAAATCACTTATCTTAAAAATTTTACACAAAGGCCTTCCATTGCCATCACCTGGCTCAGGCACTTTCATGGAGTCAGATGAAGGAAAACTCAAGGCAATGCTAAGACATCATGTTTTCTCTCACATCCAGACAACTGATAGCTTATCTTTCTAGAAATTCAATATGCTAGCTTTCCTTGATATCTGTTACACTTATCCTTCCAAAAAAATCATATTCTGTGATACTGATTTTTTGACCTTAGGACTCAAAAGGAAATTAGAGATTTGCTCAATCTTGCAGCATTTGAAATAAGATACTGGACTCCTTGTCCAGTGCTCTTTCCATACTATATTGTATTCCATATTTTTAACTTAAAGTTCTATATAGGAAAGGGAAACATCTGGTTCAGATTATCACAATCAGAGAGATAAATTATTTTCTTCAGTTTACAGAAATGGCAACTGAGATCTAGAGATTTTATGAAATGCTCCCAACATTACAGTTAAATTATTGCTAGAATTCATGCTGCTCAATTCTTCAAGCCCTTCAATTTATAATGACATAAACAAAACTATTTAACATTAAGCATAATTGCAATTCATCTCAATTAATCTTCTGCTCAAATGAATTGTTATTTTATTTATAAATATTTACAGAATTTTTGGCATTAGTGAGAGCCTGAGGTTTGCATTTCATATTTTGGAAGAATACCCATTCTTCAAAATATAGGCACTGTAATTTTTGGTTGCTCATGAAATATTTATTAATGCTAATGCCAATAACAATAATGCCATGGTGATTATGCTCTTCAGTCATTAATACCCTGAAAGAAGTAATTTGCAAATTGGTACACTGTCACTCAAAGTATTAATTTACCACATGTGGGTAACAAATTACTTCTGGAATCAGGCTAGGCACAGTTGTCAAGGCTCTCTGAAGTTTTTCTCTCCTCCAGCATTCACATTCAATCAGTTGCCAGATCTTGCAGAGTTATTTCTACAGTGTGTCTCACATAGTCCCTATTCCCTCCATTGTACTGCCACTGTTAACCTCCTGAGTTCTGATCTTTCTAATCTCTTATTTAGAGGACCATTAGTCATTGGATGTTAGGCTGTTATTCAACTTTTACACCTAACTGTCCTATACTTTCAGGTTAACCTTCCAAAATGTGGCTTTGCTTCCTTACTGGCTACCAAATGAAATTTGACTCTGGGCCTGCCCTTGAACACCTGTGTGTGCCCACACAGAAAACAGTTACACGCACACAGACACACACAATGACTCTCAATCTAATGTACTTTGGAATCTTCTGGAGAACTTGAAAATACCAATTCTGAATACATTAAATGCTCACTTATTGTCATTAGTAGGTTCTCAGAGCAATGTTAAGAAAAATGAGGTACAATGAAAGCAGGTCACTGAATAACACCAATTTGTTCAAAATTGGCAGGGATTTGATTTTTCTCTTCAACAAAACAACATTGTTTGAGGAACTTCTATAACTGATAAGAAGTATGGTCTGTGCTTTGGAACTTTATAAAACTCCACAGGTGACTTTGATGTGTACTCAGGGATAAGAATCAGTTTTTATTAAAACAGATAAAATTGTAGTAGAAAGGAAAATAGCACTTCTTGAGAATCAATAAACTAGTGGTCACCCAAGGAATTTTCCATTGAACAAAAATTTTCCAATACATCAAATAATTGTCTTCAATAGCATTTCCTCATCTATAAGTACAACATGAAATAACTGAGCCAGGTTCATTTATTTAACATTAATGTAGAACTTATCAACATTATAAACTCAGTTCTGTATTTGAAGTTGGAAATTTAAC
Source organism: Galemys pyrenaicus (assembly GCA_019455555.1). Lineage (NCBI taxonomy): Eukaryota > Metazoa > Chordata > Mammalia > Eulipotyphla > Talpidae > Galemys > Galemys pyrenaicus. The sequence goes on from JAGFMF010012021.1 coordinate 15,996,042, forward strand.
ACTGAAGAAGAAAAACAAGTTTCTGCTTTAATTAACTTTGTGAAGCATAAGAGGCCATGAGTTAATAAAATGATTTCAAATTACCATAACATGGTAAAGAGAATCATCAGTGAAAGCTACTGACAGTCACTGAAGCATGAGTTCAATCCCTGGACAGGGAGCTAACCCACATGAAGCAGCAAACTTCTCCTGCCTTGCCTGCTGCTCCCCTCAACAGTGTATTTCAGTCAATCTGCCTATTCTGCTCCCCATTCTGTCTCTGGTGAATCTTCTCATTACCACCCCCAACTCCCACACCTCTGGCCTACACCCCATATCTTGTAATCATAAGTAATTTTTAAAAAATTAAAAAAGAAAATCAGTAAATGTTATGAAACATAGGATAGGATGGTGATGAGCACTACAGTAAAAATAATCAGAAGTCACTATTTTCACTTTTTAGATGATCCTGATCTCTCAGTTTTGTAAAAATCAGTAATACAGACCCAATCAAATAGAAGCAATGAATTCCTGAAGGACTTCATATTTAACCCACAGCACTGAAAATTCTCATTTAGCAGCATCAAAGATTTCTGCTTCATTGTTTCCCTCATTAAATACACCCAAGCTTTGATGAACTACATATAATCCACATTATTGTACTCTTTGAAAACAACAAAACTTTGATTTAGGATAACTGAACTCAAATAATTTTTGATATGGTACAATAGGGCTCTAATTCAAATGTCCACTTGTCTCCGGGGTATTGAGGCAAACTAAGTACTTACATATTGCCCAGATATTGGTATTCTTAATTTGTCCACAGTGGCAATATTAATATGTCACTTTCTTTTCCTGGGGTCACCTTTATCTGATCTCTTATGGTTGGGATTTTAAGAACACACTTATGGCTGAGAGATGCAATACCAAGGGAATTTCTAGAATAATGGCTTCTTGTACTTTATAAGTTATTCATAAAGTAGCCAATCTGGATCTCTGTTAGCAAGTCAAATGGAATAAGACAGGAAATATGAGCCAAAATTCCAAGCCAAGTGAGTCTGGAACCATGAGTGTTTGTCATCTGCAAGAATCCCACAAATCAAGGAGCAAGCAGATTATTGAGGCTGAAAGTGCAGAAACATCTGACAGTCTAAGCAAATGCCTAGGCAGTGAATATTTTTACTTTTTATACAAAGTGGTCCAATTTTGCTATAATTGTCCTATTCACTTTCAGTATTAACTTTTTAAATACTGTGTTTGAGATCTCATTTTCCTAATGCTCTTGAAAAATTCTCTTTTTTCCTGTCTTTGTAAATAGCTACCCTATCTCTTCAGCCTTAACAGCAATAAAATAACAGCAGAAGTAGTAAACTACAATTAGCATTTATAGAAGACTCAGCACCTGTCTGGCAAGATATTAACCGTTTGGTCTCAGATCAAACAGCACTACTAATGTAAGGAGAAACAGCATTTCACAGTAATTATTCTGAGAATCTTGCAGGGTACATTTGCCCTACTGACTTGAGGCAGGAAGTGGTGTCTACCAGCTTGGTCACTCGGAAGCATTTTCCCTGCTTCTTCCCATTGTCGTTTGGTAGAGAAACATGAGACGATCTGAACCACTGGAGGCTCAGTGTTCCTGACCCTGTTCCTCCCATCTCTGCTATTTGTCTCCACAATCTCAGGAGAGCCATGTCATAAAAACCTAAGTCACTTGGTTGCTTTCTTGATTCAGCATGTGAATATCCTTTCAAGTTCGTAGGCATGATTGCTTTGACTATTTCAGACATTCTATGTTTAACTATTCAGGGGTTAAAAGCATAAATCAAAGGTAGAAGATGTCACTAAAAGCAAAATGCAAACCATAGTGTTTACTTATGGGCAGTCACTATTATAATAATTTAGATATATCAACTCATTCAACTTTCTATAAGTTTAAAAAATAGGTTCTATTAATAATGCACTTTTATAAATGTGCAAACAGACATATGGAGATGAAACAACCACCCACGATCGCAAAGCCACTTAGGGTAGAAGCAGGTTTGAATTCAGGAGATCTGGTTCTACTTGCTGTGTTCATGACTGTACTTTACAAAAAGTTGTTTTTGAATAACCTTATAAATTTCATCTCGTTTGTTTCTGTGGAGTGTTTCATAAGGTGGATGAGATGAAGGCTTCCACAGTCTGCCACTTAGACACAAGATTAATGTGTTGAAGCATCATCAGGGTCAACTATCACACTGTTTTGTAAATTAACCTTGGATGCGTTCTAGTCAGACTGCAATGGGAAGTGAAAGGTTTTTCATCTTGGGTGTTCTCATTTACTCACAGGCAATGCCAGCTGTGCCCCAAGTGGATGACTTCTTGACTATAATCTAGCAAACACTGCTATAAGACTACACTCATTTAATTCAGAAGATTGAAATGTGGTTATACAGTCTTATGGGGGTATGAAAATTCAACAGCATCTGGTGGTGTTTGGTGGCATAATTTAAAGAAGATGCTCAAAACTATTCAGTGAAAAATATGTCAGGTTATTTAAAAAGCACATGCCTATTTAAAAAGCATGGCCTTGTAGGCTGTATTTCCATAAAAATATATGTTGTCTTGGACACAAAGGCCATCATTGTTGTTATTTAAATTAAATGCCTGTTTAAAAGAATTATGAACTGTTCCACTCCATCATGTCTTATCCTGACCAAGGGTAACTACTCTTAATATTAAGCAATTTATTATTTTCTAAGAAGCAGCAAGAGAGCTGTTACATATAAGTTAAAGGAGACCATAATAAACACATGGGCAGAATATACTAGTACAGAACTTCAGTTTATAAATTGGCATTCAGTAGCTTAATGTTTGTCTACATAAATAATTTGCATCAGACACATTGTGGTCTGTTCTTATTTCAATGAAGAAACTTTATATATGTTTATTATACCCATTAGTCTCACTTTGTGACCAATCTCATGTTGTGCTAAAAGGACCCTTAATTCAGGATTATGAATAATATGACCTTTGGAATGGCTCTAAAATGACTCCCTTAGGATGCCACTTTCCTATACATCTTTCAGAGGCAACTGATGCCCTTCTACTTGAAGATGATGAATCTCTCTCCATTGATAATGCTATGTCATATACAATTGAAAATAGTTCAGTAAGGAGAAGCTGTGTTGAAATAAATATTATGATCAGATTTATATGAGAATCAATTTTGTAAGGCTACTCATAAATTAATCTTATGCTTCTGTCCAGGTGGCTCTACCTTAGCTTAAAAATTAATGCATAAATAAGAAACTATGGTGTTCAAATCAAGAAGTTAAAAAGAAAACAAATCAAAACAAAAAGCAATAGAAAATATTAGAACACAAGTAGAAATTCATGTTTAAGAAAGTTTTCCAATTCAAACACTTGTTCCTTGAAAACAATACAGACAAGTCATCAGTCTAGTTTTATCAAGAAATAAAAAGCCTCCTGGAAGTTCAGGGGTTAAAGTCTCAGCACTGTGAAGCTATGGGCAGCCACTGTAGCACGAGTTTGGTCCCTGGCCAGAGAGCTGACCCACATGTTGTAGCAGACCTCTTCTGTCTTGCCCATGGTCCCCTCAGCAGTGTATTTTAGTAGACCTGCTGGCTCTCCAGTCTGTCTCTGTTGAATCCTCTGACTCCTTCCCACCACCCCCACCCCGGACACCTTTGGCTTACACCCCAGTTCTTGTATGCATAAATAAATAAAAATAAATCTTAAAGAAAACATACACAGACACAAAATGTCATAGTGACTATTTGTAATTTACCTTCAACATATTTCCTGGAATTAGCCCAATTTTCACTGAATGAGTTACCCTCACCCAACCTGCCCCATCAGTTTAAGAGCAGCTATCCAAGAAACATATCTAGACCTAAATCAGTCAGCATTGTCTACAGGAACCATGCACTCTATAATATGAGATGGCACTTGTATACTTTTTGAAGCTGGCACTTGTATACTTTTTGAAGCTGGAAAAAACCTGTTTGGGAGATACTGATGCCATATGACGTAATCAGGAGTATATTTGGGACTAGTCAAAATAGAGGTTAATGGATATGAATGGGCAAAAACTGATTTTTTTGGGTAATATAGTTTGAGCTCCTGTATTTAGTAGTTCCCAAAGTGAGATCTAACTGAAATTTTAGCAAGGCAAATTAATAACTTGCCACTTTTGCTTAAACTGATTTAGATTTTCTGTAATGTAAAACTAACTACTGGTACAAAACTACTGGTACTAACTACTGGTAACTAATTATAGATGGGCTAAATTAGGCATATACACTAAATTAGAAATGAGATGGGGAATAAAATCTCAGATCTAGAGAGAATTTCTAAATTAAAAAAGTGAATATGCAAATAAATAGGAAAATTTCAATAAAATTATCATATTTTAAGAAAATATAATTTGCCAAGATGAATCCAAGGAGTGAAGAAAACAAACTAAATGTACCAATAATCATGAAAAAAATGTATGTAAGAATTGAGGATAGTTATAAAGTAAATGTATTAGAAAATAAAATGGAGGTAAACATACCATAAATCAACATTCCAAACAAAAATGCTAAGAAAAAACTAAGAAATTAGGATCTTTGAACAGTTTGTTAGTTTTATAACATGTTTTAACATGAACATTTAAGTACATATTTCAATTTTTCTTTCAAAATATTCCTCTACCCTTATTTTTTCCCATATGAATTTTTTTGTCAAGTATCTTAGAAATTGTTTTTGATATTTTTCTTAGAATTATATAGATTTTATAAATATGGCCAAGAAAACTATTATCTTTATAGTCTGCTCATTCAGGACAACTTGCGTTATTAATAAAGTTTACAAAGATATACACAATTTAACCCCCCTAAACTAGTCCCAATTCTCTGAAACTTAACCTCAAAACATAAAAGTGGGTATTTTTTGGGGGTGTGGAAAAATGATTTTAAATAGCATTTAAATAATAGAGGCAAAAATAAATGAAATACACCAAACAGAACAAATGAAAGAGAACTAAAATATATAGATATTAAAAGTAGATTAAAGTTTACTGTACCTATGGAAGAATACCACTGGGGGAAAAAGAGCTTAGAATAACAGAATGTGACAGTATGTACGTGTGCTGGTTAGTTGCCTTTCTGCTTACATTTGCTCTTCTTGCTCTTCCCTTGCTCTCTACTTATATCCATAGCTCTTGTACCAGCTAGCTTCTGCTTAGGTCTAGACCTAGTGAAGCAGGTAAGTGGAAGGTGGGAAGGAGGTTTAGAAGCCAGGAGATTTCCCTCTACTTCCTTACCCCCAACCCCATCTCTCTGGGAGTAATTTTCAAGTAGGGCAGGACAGCAGCTGTGAATCTAACATAATCTGCAGATGCTGCTGGACAGCTCTGTCTGTGATTCCAGCTCTTACTGGGTGACCCCCACTTTCATTCTAGTTACCCCCTATAATTCCGGTTTCTGAATTCTAAAACAGTTCTTAAGTCTTGGTTTCTGCTTCTGGTCTGTATAATGTTGAAAATACCAAAATGGATCATGTGAGAATGAAAACATTATTTGTACTTAAAACCCATAGCACAGTGTGACATACAGAAACCATTCACTAAATGTGATTATTACATCAGGTCATGTTAAAAGCCCCAACAAATTCCATAATTCAAAATTACCACATAGAAATTTTGTAAGCTTGGAAAAAAGTGCAAAGCAGAAAGAGCTGACATTATTAAGAAGTTTCTTGTAGATAGTAACCAAGATGAAGAGACACCCTTCAGCTTGGTGAAAATATTTGCTTACCACAAAACTGATAAAGGACTAATTTCAAAGATCTACAAAGAGCTTATACAACTTAACAAAAACAATAAAAAATCCAGTCAAATAGTGGGCTAAAAAGACACTTCTCCAAAGAAAAAAATGAAGATGACCAATAGGCTCATGAAAAAATGCTCAACACCAATTTTAATCAGGGAAATGCAAATCAAAATAACAATGCGATATCACCTCACACTTGTAAGAATGGCTCACATTAAAAAGACTAACAACAACAAATGCTGGTGAGGATGTGGAACCCTCTTACATTGCTGGTGGGTATGCATACTGGTTGAACCACTATGGAAAGCCATGTGGAGGACCCTCAAATTACCAAAAATGGATCTATCATATGACCCAGCAATTCCACTCCTAGGAATCTATACTAAGGACACAAAAACATTAACTCAAAAAGAAGCACTTCTATGCCCATCTTAGCACTATTTCAATAGCTGAAATATGAAAACAACCTAAATGCTAAAAAGTAGATGACTGGATCAAAAACATGTGGTATTTATACACAATGGAATACTACTCAGCAATCAAAAAGATAAACTCATGCTCTTCTCAGAAACATGGATGGAGTTTGAAGGGATTATGCTCAGTGAAATAAGTCAGAAGGAAAAAGAAAATATCATATGGTGTCACTTACAGGAGGAATACAAGGAAACCATACAAGGGATCAGAAAAGACAAAACTAGCAGTCAAACTATAAAATGGAGACATCCATCAGGGGAGGAGTAGGGAAAAGTAGGAGTCTATGGTGATGGTTCACAGGTGTCTTGGTGGTGGTAATTTTATGGGGGCAACACCTGAGAGGATATATCAAACATTTCACAAAATGAATAATGATGTTTTGTATATATATATGAAGTTTCTTGCAAAATTATACAAAACAGTACAAGGGAAAATGTATAAATTACATAAATAGAAAATTCACAATGGAATAAAAATTTTGATGTAAAAATCAAACAGAATAATATAAATCATGACAAGTTATTCATGTTAGACAAAAAAGTTGCTTTGTGCCAAATAAAAGGAAATTCTTTAGTGTTGGGTTCAGTATATAGCTAAAACTCCTCATTCAAGTGTGAAGTACAAATTAGAACACTTTTCTATAGTAAAACTGAATAAGCTAGAGCAATAATTAAATAAATGTATATTCCTATTATTCCCTTCAAATATTCAGTGACAAAATAGAGAAAGATGCATATAATAGTTATTAATAATAAATTGATAGCTGGCTAATAGCCATGAGTAGGGGATTAAGTAAAATTTGCACTTAAAAATATAATTTTGTGCACCTTAAGCTGTTTTTATAGAAAGAGCTATTGACTATTTGCAAAGGAAAATATTTTAAGACATTTCTTTAAAGTCTGGAAAGCCACATATCAAAATGCAAACAGATTTTATGAAAGAAAATAATTAACATTTAATTTCCTATTTTTTTTCTTTTTGTTGTACTTTTTCTGTTGAGTATGCATTACTTTTTTAAAAAGAAAATACATCTTAAAACTTAAAATTCAGACTTTAGCTTACTTTTTAATTTTCCTGTTTATAAAGAACACATAATTCTTTGTAAAATGAACTGGTATATAAAATATCTCATCTAACAATGAAATACTCCACATTATTACCACCTAGTCTCTCCAAATCCAGGTGAAACTATCTGAAACTATCACTATGTGGAATGGGAAAATCCGGAAGCTTTGTTAACAGCTATACAGCCCCAGAACTTCCACAGTAAGTTCAAGAACTAAAATTGGTAGCTACTGAGGGGAAAGAAATGGAGGAAAGGGGAAGTATGTCTGTGCCGAGAGGCTGACTTTCCAAGCCATGTGGGGAGCCCAGGACACTGTGTATAAGCAACCTTTCAAAGATTCTGTTTTCCAATTACTATCTATGTAAGTGTTCTGCTGTCTTTAAAGGCAAATTTTAATGAATTGTCTATCCCTCAATATCCTTATGCACCATTCTGGACAATCTACCTCCATTTTCAATTTTCCTTTTATACTGTTTTTGTAACTGTATCAATGTATTCTATATTGCTGAATCTGATGTCACAGTCCTCATTTTATCCTACCTAGATTTTAATAGTTGTCTCCATCCTCTGTTGACTTCCTTGACATTATACCATCTGGTTTATTCTCCTTAGACTCTTTAAAATCTAAGAAGATTCCTTTCCTAAAAGATGCTCCTTCTCTAACCTCTAAAGGCTGACGTTTTTAGGGTTCCATCATGGGGCCCTATGTATTTTCTCACTTTCTCCCAAGGTGATTATATCCAATAATATTGCCTTTAAAATATTACTTCTCTGTGAAGGGTATCAAATTTTACATATTAACTCAAACTTCCTCAAAAATTTCAATTTCCTATGCTTTACAAGTGTTTCCATTTGAATGTCTGATAAGTATCTCAAATATAACACATTAAGAAAATGATGAACTCTGATTCAATCTCTTCCCTAACCTACTCCCCTCATTAAATATTACCTACCTCCATCCAGAGGTTTTAAGAAAAATAAATATGCAGAAGTTATTTTTGACTCTTCCCACTTCTGACATATAATTCATCTATAAGTCTGGAAAAATGTATCTCACACTCTCCCCCTTCTTCCAATTTCTACCATTATCATCCTGTCCAAGGAGTATCATCTTTTAGACAGTGTCAGTACCTTCCTAAATGACCTTCCTGCATTCATCCTTGCTCCTTTCCATTTCATCATGTACGGAGCCATCAGCATAATTTTCATAAGTCAAATTAGATCATCTCATTCGAGGTCTTTAAACTTTGCAATAGTTTCTCATTACTTTAGAATAAAATGCAAAACATCCAAGGTCAGCATCATCAAGAGAAGACTCAGGGATACTGATTCTTCCATCATCCAGAGTGATAGACAGGTCGAGTCAACCATCAATGCCGAATGTGTGGTTGTCTATAATCCAGTGGAGACTGTCCTCTCATTTATCTCCATTTTAGTAAGGCAGACATTAGAGTGACCTTATAAGTGAAGGACATCAGATTGCTTGAACACCAGAGTATAGATTTGAGGGGTTAGTTATTATAGGAATAAAAATGGTCTGTGAACTTCAGGTGACAACATATTTAGATCTCGAGCCCAGGTAGAGGAAGACAATGGATTGTGAAGTTGAACTCAAGACAGACCCACCAATGAAAAGGGAGTTACGGGTGGTAGGGGAACTGGACCCAGATATCCAAATTCAGGCAGTTCAAATTGAACCCTCAGGCTAGTTTTGGACAGTCTTGCTCTTTGCATGATATCCAGAAATTCTTTAAAAAATGACATAAGCAAAACACTAAGTATCAAAATCAAAATTTAAACAATAAAAAGGCACTGAATACCTGTTATGCATCAGTATTCTAGATTTTGTTAGTTATCTGTGTTCATCATAAAAAGGTAAACTATGGAGAGTTTTTCTGTCTTCAAAGTTTTAACCTCAACATAGGTGCTACATATATATTTGTTAAATGAACTAACAGATGAGTTACTGTTGATTCTTTTTAAAAAAATGAGAATTTCAACTCTTTATCAAAGACATTAATTTTAAAAGGTTTAAGTTCTAACCTTAAGCATATCCTTGCAAGTGACAAAGTTCTGTCCTCTTAATTATAGAGTCATAACATTTATCACCCAAACTGGCTTACTTTTGAGAGTGAATGGAGACTATTTAAGGATGTCCAGATACAGAAGACCTCAAAGATAGTTTTCCAAAGACAACATCCAAACTGTCAATAGGTGCATGAAAGGACACTCAGCATCACTAATTCATCAGGGAAACACAAATTAAAACCGAAATGCATTGTTACCTTACACTTTTGATGATTATCATCAAAAAGATAGAAGATATTTAGCATTGGTGCTGATAAGGAGAAAAAGAGAAACCTTGTACACTGCTGGTAGAGATGTAAAACACAACCATTATGGAATACAAGATAGAGTTTCTTCAAAATATTAAAAATTGAATTACCTTATGATCTAGCACTCCCACTTCTACATACATATTCCAAGGAAAACATATCAAAAAGACATTTGCCTTCCCACGTTACATCATTCACAATAGCTAAGATATGAAAACAGCCTAAATCTCTGTCAACAGATAAATGGTTGATAATAAGTTATATACACATGAAAATACACTGCTATGGGTGCACACACACACATAATATGGAAACATTAAGTCTTAAGGAAGAAGAAAATTCTGCCATTTGTGATAATGTGGATAGAACTTAAGGTCATTATGCTAAGTGAGCTAAGTTAGAAAGACAAAACCTGTATGATATCACTTACAAGGGGAATTAAAAAAAAAAAACAAACTCATAAAAACAGAACAGAATGAAAGAAACAGACTGAGAAGTGAAGGAGTTGGGGAGCTGTTGAGGGGGATAGAGTTGCAAGTACTAAGTTCTGGAGCGATAAAGCATAGAATGCTGATTATAGTGAAAAATACTATATTATAAACTTTGGAGCTAGTAAGAGATCATCTTAATTGTTCTCATCATAGATAATAATACAGTGATAATCATATTGCAATACATAAATGTACTAATTCATGTTATACACCACATATTATGTACCAACATATTATACACCACAAACTAGTTTTATCTGTATCTAATCTCTCAAAACAAAAGGAGGCCAGGGTAACAAGCATAATCTGAGATTGCCCAAGGCAAAGCAAGTTCTATCGTAAACTTATTAAATTGTTTAACATAGTTAAATTCCAATGCTTTACAATAATTTTGAAATTAGTATGTGGTATCTCTAATAATCATATGTCATGTATGCTCTTAGGTTTTAAGGTTATATTTTGATATTTATTACCATAGTAAGGATAAAAACTAATCCTTACATCATACTAACTATGTACTAGGTGATACCAAGTGTTTGATATATTTTAGCTCACTTAATTTTTACAGCAGCCTTACAACAGGGCATTATTATCCTCAGAGAAACAGACATTAAGTAATTTTCTCAGGATCACACAGTTGATGAGTAAAGGAGCCAGGATTCAAACTGAGCCAGCTTATCTCCATAGTTATCTTGTCCACTGTGGTTCATGTTTGTCCACAGGTGGCAACTTAGACTCATTGTCAAACAGTTCTTTTCCTAGGGCAATTGGTAAGTGGTAGATGTTACAACAGTTTGAGGAATTTCTTAAGAACTTCATATAGGCAAAGCAATGCCCAATTTTAGGAATGCCACAAAACAGTTTACCTGCCAATAACATTCTAATACTAGGCGGGTCTCAGTAGAACAAAAAAAGAAATAAAGAAAATTAAAGAAAAGAAAAAGATGTTTGAAAAACATTTAAATACCTGATTTAAACATCTTATTCCTGATTAAGATAGTAAAACCGTAGCAGTAAATTTTAACGTGTAAGGAGTCAAAAAAGTCTCAATGTAAGATAGACATTTCATGAAAAATAAAATTTGAATATTTACAGAAAACTTTTATAGATTAATAACCCCTTTCATATCAGTTATGTTCTCTACTTAGAACCATGTAATTTAAACTTCAATAGTTTTAAATTTCAAAATTACTTTTAAAAATAGAAAATTAGTTTGATTTATGCGTGTGAAGAACTCAAAAGTTGCCACTCCTAATAACAAGCAAAAAAATTGCCCAAACGGAAAAAAATAACTCTTTGGATCTTGAAGGGACAGGACACAAAGGAAATGACTGCCCCAAATTGGAGAGACAGCCAAGTCCAGACTTACCGGAGCTGACTCAAGCAGGTACCACTGCAGGAAGCAGGCCAAGGTGGGAAATCCTGAAAAGTAACAAATGAATTACTGGATGCTCAATGTGGGAGCTAAAATGTCTAAGAGAACCCAGTCATAACGGGCTCCAAAATATTAGATTTACCTTCATGAACTTGACCTTTTTTCCACAGTAAATATTAAGAAAAATCTGCTTCCAGCAAGGGAAGGGGAAAGCAACCATTTTGAAATCCAGCATGGAGCTCAGTTGGTTTTAATAAAGCCTGTCCTCAGGAGAAACTCATTAACCAGAACCTAACCTGTGGGGTATAAGAGTTTACCTAATGGGGGGAAGGAAAATACCTAATTCAAGCCAGCTTTGGTCTTCCCTGTGGAAAAAGGGAGATACCTGCTTGTCCAGTCAATACTAGCCACCTGCTCCCACCCAGAGGCGAAAACAAAGAAACACTTGAAGTTCACAGTGCAGAGGCAGAGGCCCAGTAAAACCTGAGGTCGATCACAGGTCTATAGAAGATTGTCCTCCCCACCCTGACTCCACAGCTTTAGTAAAGAACTGTTTATGACAGCGACTTATTAAGTCAGATACATTTAAATGTGTATCATATATGGCTAGCCAGAAAAAATATAAGTAATGCCAAAAAGACTGTTTGAAGAGAAAGAGCAAATGTGAGAATCGGATGTTGAAATTATCAGACTGGAATTTAAAACTATATAATTAATATGCCAAGTGTCTGTAGGGTCAGAGAAAAGTTATCAGGCTTTTCCGCCCTCCTGCCACTGGTGTAATGATGGATACCTGCAGTGCTGCACACGTGCCTAAGTGGGCATGCGCAAGTGGGTGCACCTGGGTTTAGACACGGACAAAGAAGGGCAGCGTCAGGAGGACACCAGAAGAGGAGCAGAACATAGAACAGCAGAGCAGGAGAGAGACAGAGGCAGAGCGAAGAAAGCAGCAGCAGCAGCCCAGAGAGGAAAGATGTGCCAGGAGCTAGGAGGCCTGCCAGCCTCTTGGACGCCCGCGCCCCACCCCCTGCCTACCACGTACCCGGTCACCTCTGAGATAATGATGCAATAAAAGCCGAAAAAGCCACTGAGGCCACCTAGGGCTCCAGGACTCCTCCTTTACCTGTCTGCTTGGAGTCAGCGGGGACTTGCTCTGTGCCCCTTCCTGGCAGTAGTGTTTTTATGGATAGTCAATATTATGCACAAATTGTAGGTAATATAAGCAGAGAAATGAAGCTTTTAGGGACAAGCCAAAAAGAATGCTAGAGATTAAAAAAAAAAAAAAAAAAAAAAACCAGAAAGGAAGAATGCTTTGATGGGCTCACTTGTAGATTGGAAAGTGTTGAGGAAAGAAACTCCGGGAACTGTGGGACAACAGTAAAAGGTGTAAAATACATGTAATAGGAATAAGATATGAAAACAGCCTAGGAAAGAAAGAAACAGAAGAAATTAGGCATATCATTTTCAAATTACAAAAAATTAAAAATATCTTGAACTTTGATGAATAAAATCACAGAAGAATTAATAAGTGGACTGTAGCGGTAGGATGGGGGCGGCACAGGAGGAAGGTTCGGGATGGTTCTGGGCAGACGGGTCAGCGAAGGAGAGTCTTGGAGCCCTAGGTGGCTTTTCATGCTTTATTTAGTAGAGGTGGCATGGGTGGGGGGGTTGGGGGGGCGGGAGGCTGGCAGGCCTCCCAGCCCCCAGCGTATCTCACCCTCTCGGCTGCTTTCTTCTCTCTGCTGCTGCTGCTGCTGCTGCTGCTCCTCAGTACTGGTCGATTGGTCCTCGCAGTTCTCTTTGTCGGTCGATCCTTGCAGTTCTGGCGTCCTCATGACGCCGCCCATTTAAGCCCTTGTCCAACTCAGGTGCGCCCACTTGCGCATGCCCATCCTGGAATGCTCGCAGCACGGCAGGTGTCCATCATCACAGTGGTGGGAGGGTGGAAAGACCTGATCATTCTCTGACCCTACATGGAGAGATATTTAAGTTCATGGAGTGGAAGACTCAATATCGTCAAGATGTTACAACTTACAAACTTGACTTAAAAATGCAGCACTGTCCCAGTCAAAATTTCAGCGAGTTCATTTGTGGCTGTCAACGTAGCGTGAACGAAGATAATCAGGCTTTTAGGCTGCTGGCCTCTGTGGCCATCACCTGCGGTGGCTTTGAGTGTGTTGATGGAGAAGGTACTTGGGAGCTGAGTGTGGGGCAAGCATGCCTGATGATGGACACCTGCAGTAGGGTGTGGGCATGCCCAAGTGGGCACAGAGGCGCCTGGAAGCTGAGGCTAAGGGCGGGGTCAGAGAGACAGAAACTGCTACTGCTGAACCACAGCTACAAGAGGACCAGGGCCTATGAGAGGAAGAGACCAGAAGAGAATGCCAGAGGGCGCCCAGAGAAAAGAACGTAGAGATTCTCAGTTGCTGTCTCCCTGATGCCTTGTTTCCCCTGCTTAACATTAAAATCTGAAAAAAAAAAAAAAAGAAAAAGAAAAGTAAATTCCAAGGTCCCCCAAATTCTTCAAATGGCTAGAAATGACGATGAACCTACCCAATCTGGGATAGTTCAAAACCATCGGAAAACTGACCCTAAGGTTCATATGGAGAAGGAAAAGATCCCAAAGAGCCAATCTGATACTTAACAACATTGGAGGCCTGCACTATCCAACTTCCAGACATTGTAAAGGTTCAGCAATCAGGAATCTCAGTGGTATTGACAGAACAGACAAATAGAGTGACGAAACAGAAAAGAGACCCCAGAAATAGATGCACATAAAAATGTCAACTGACCTTTGACCAATGGTAATAGTGTAAAGGTAGCTTCATCAATAAATTATGCTGGAAAACAGGACATCCACACACATAAATAAATCTAGGTACAAATTTTATACCCAAGTTACACAAAACTTAAAATGAATCACAAACCTAAATGTAAACACCAATGAATAAAATTTGTAGAAAATAACAGGGGAAATCTACTTTTTGGGATACAAGACCAAAGGAATGATCTATGAAAGAAATAATTGAAAGGCCAGAATTCATTAAAATTTAAAACTTTTGCTTTATGAAAGACAATGTCAAAAGAGAGGACAAGCTGCCAACTGCAAGAAAAGATTTGCAAAAAACACATATGATAATGGATTATTATCCAAACTACTTAAAGAACTCTTAATATTCAACAATGAGAAAACAATTCAATTAAAACCTTAACAAATACCTTACTAAAGAATATACACAGATAGCACATAAGTATATGAAAAGATTATTGACATCATGTATCATGAGGGAGACATAATGAGATACCCCTACATTCCAATGAGAATGTCTAACACCGAGAACACTGACATTTCCAAATGTGGGTGAGTATGTGGATAGGAAATTTCATCCATTGCTGATAGAAATGCAAAATGATATAAACTCTGCAAAATCACTTGGCATTTTCTTACAAAAATAAATATATTTTCCACATGAGAAAGTAACAATGCTCCTTGGTATACCCCTCTTTAATAGGGGTTCATGTGCAGTGTATTTTCTGAGTACATTGTGGTTGTTGCCGTTTTTTTATTTATAAAATGTCTTCCTGATGCCAACGCTGTTTAGCCACTTGGTTGTACATAATAACCTAGTTGTTTTATTTTCCACTGAATGTTAGTAACATATATTGCTTTATCTTTCAGTATCTCTGGCTCTGGATTAGTCTTAGTAGAAGTTTGGGCCAATCTGACATACTATTTACACACATACTTATATGTGCCACACACCTTTTTATTTGTTTGACTAAAGACTTCCTTCTTTTCTTCCAAAGTTTAAAACTTCACTGGAATTCTTATTATTGCAGATGATTGTAGAAAGTTTTCCTAGATTATAACACATCCTTTGGATCTGCAATTTAATTATTCCCTTTTCTTGCTTCTTACACTTTGAAGTGTTTTCTTGTTGCCTTTGTTGATTTCCCTACCTTAGAAACACTAATACAGGGACACTGGGGTTAAGTCTGCCTATTTACTCTTAGTTGAAGTTCTCCCAATTGGGGAAGGATGTGTATAGTATTAGGGGATAATCTTAAGAATTTTAATGTTATCCTTTCCCCTGAAAACTGATAAACTCATTTTAGTATTCTATCTTCCAACATAACCAGTCTATTTGTCTTATTTTGGAATATACATTTACAAGTGGTATATGATCTTATTTATGAACTAAGTATATAAAAAGATATATGACCATAGTGTATGATATCAGCAAAAATATAAAAGTAGATAACAGAGACAGAAATATATACATGTGATTTCATTTGATATTTGTTGTTTTACAATGAAATATTCTTACTTAAAAGAGTTAGTTATGGGATTTTCAAAAAAAAGATACTTATATCCTAAAGCTATAAGAATTATTTTTATAGTTCTTGCATGTTAATACAATATACTAATAATTCATGAAATATATAAAAATAACCTTGGAATTCTTTGATGTCTTGAGTGACTTTGCTGAACAGTGTGAGAGCAATAAAACTTTGTAAACAGAAGTGTGAATACACACAGGTACCTCACTTACTTGGATCTTTTTGAACTTCTCAAGTTATTTAATCCATACTATTTCAAAATTGTCTTAATTGATTTTTGAGATTTCAAGTGTTATCACTGGGATTTTTTTTCTTTTTTAACCGCTGTGGCTCTTTATTGTTTTGCTCAAAGCTAGCCCATTGAGATCTCTGGATACAAGGCATTTCTTTTTAGCCATATTTTATTGAAATGTCAACTAGTAGTAAAGTTTTCCTTCCCCTGGATTTTTGAAACTCAGAGTGATCTTGGCTTTTACATGATACTTTAATAATGTTGCCAATCCCCTGATAAGTTGTTCACATCAGCTATTTAGCCCCAGTACCTAAAGCTTGGGAATCACAGTGATCTGCTTCTGCATTCCAAGAGTAATGAATATTAAGTTGTACTTGCCCCAGAGCAAAAGTATATTCACCAAGATAGTTGCTGAGATCAGGAGTCTCTGGGCCTCATTTTAAAAACAATAGCATTAATAAGAAACAGCAAAAAATGTCTGACACTTGAACAGTAAGAGAAACAGGAACTCAGATATTTTAATAAAGTTAAAAAACATCCATTGGTTGAAAGTTACCTTGAGTAGTGCAACTGAACATCTCACGTGAGGCTGATGCTGAGTTTCTTTCTTTTAAGAAACAGCTCTCGAGTAAAAGGATTCTTTTGACATTGTAATTACTTCCCTTGGGTTGCATTTGTGTGTTACTTCCACAAATTTTAAACTTTTTAACATTAAAAATTTCAGTGACTGACTCTATATGGTAAGTTGCATTTGTATTTCATTTCAGTCATAGAACACCTTTCAAAATATTTCAAATATAGAATAAGTCTCAAAGAAAATATCAATTTAACCATTAAAAAGTTATTTATTCCTGTTCAATGTGCTAGATAATACAATTACAGCAAAATACTAATAGGTCATAAATTTTTTTTAAAAAAAATGAAGAATAAATTTCACTTCTAACTAAAGTTTCTTGCTCATATCCAGATACTGTAACAAGACAGATCATTCAGGAGGCTAAATGACCATTATACTGTAACAGGAGCAGCTTTGAATTTTGCTTGGCTTCTTTGAGCTATTGTGCATTTTAAACTTACTCAACTTATGAAGGAAAAACTGCACTATGTTTTGTCATTTACCCTTGTCTGGTCTTTGAAAGGAAGCAGACTGTTGATCTGTAAGATTCTGCAGACATAGCTGCAGAGACTAAAAGATCTCTAAATTCAAATTCCAAAGCATGCACACTGTGCTGGACAGTGACCATAACGTGCCATGATCAAACCTTCCAAGGCAAGTCATCATCTTCTCTTAGGAGCTCTTGACTCTGTAAACCTCTTTAATACTGGAACTAGGTTCTTAAAAAAACCTATTCAATAGCAGAAATCTCCACCAGTCTTTTCTCACACTCAGTAATTTTCTCACACTCAGCTGTTGAAATTTTAGAGGTATTGTGCTTTTCTCAAGCTCTTCTTAAATCTCAGATTGAAAGAACCTATAAATTAGAAAAAACAAAAACAGAATGTGGAAAAGGAAAGAAAAGCCCAAACTCAGCTAATTGAACTTACTCTTTGACTTCAGGTTAATGGCAGCAACAACAACAAAGAGAAAATTCATATCTTACTAAAAAGAAATAAGTAACAGGGAATTTAAAGTAAGGCCATTAAAATATAAGTTAAGTCCAATAATTGCATTTCATAGTTTAATAATTATGCATTTCCCAATGAATTAAATCCAACCTTTCAAGGATGATGTTTAAGAATCTTCAAAATTTGGCAACTACCTACTTCTCCCTTCTCTTTGTACCAAAATGCTTCTTAAAAGGTTCCATTCGAATCACCCTATTACCAGTGAGAATCATTATATAGCTTAGGGATCTGAGGTGCCTAATATACTCACTTATACTTTTATCTTAAAAAAATTGTGGTGTTTGTTTTAAAAGAAAAAAATGTTTTTATTTACTTGTCATTGAATTAAATCTATGGCCCCAGAAATTGCCATGCTGTAGCTCAATTTAATCCCTAGCCCACTCACCTATGTACCTGAGGATATTAGCAGTCCATTATGTGAAGTTGGGAAATGAAAAAGAGCTAAAGCTACAGGTTCTAGTCCCTGCCTGCAATCAGCTACATGATGCAACCTGGGTTTCTTGTATCTTCTTAGCACTAGATCCCCATCTGAAAAAATGAACTCAGTATAGACTTCTGGTAGAACTCAACATAGTCATAAAGGAATTCCAGGACTCAAGGTTGAAAATCAAGGGAAGATGGTGTGAAGGTACCAGGTCCTTCTCTTGTTACATTTTTCTGTATTATCATTTCTGTTTCTCATTTTCTTAATTTGCACACTTCCTGAAAGCATGATTAATTCTGCAAATCTTCAAGTTTTTCTACCATCTTACCTTTAGGTTAACTTTATTCTGCACATGGGCTCTCCATTTGTTGTTAAAAATTCTTTCGATGGTCTGCTTAATGTTACTATCTTCTGGAAGACTTCAGTTTCCTCTGTTAGAACTTGAAAGACTTCATACTTCGTCTAATTTCATTATCTCTATTAGCTTTTGCATATATATTTTCTGATCTATTAGACTGTCAACTTCTTTAAAAGAGAACCATAATTTATTTTTTTCTGTAGCAAGAAATAGTAAATTGCTGCTCTTTATCCCCCAAACTGCTGGATCTAACAGAAACTGATGCTGTACATTTCATAGGAGTAAATGAAAAGACAAAGCCACTGTATATGTTTCAATGTAGGTTATAGGATCTGGAAAAAGTCATGTCCTCTATCATAAACTGAAGGTCACCTTGATGAGACTGGTTTTAGGGCAACTTGGGGCTAGACAGAACCACAGTACCTTTGAGCAATAAGACGTACCCTGGTTGTTGGGTGTAGCCACCAATATAGCAAAGCAACAATTGCAAGAGGTAAGTATAGGCTGGAATTCACCTTCTACCTGCCATTTTAGGTGAGCATTTGTGTGGCATGCAGCCTGTATATGTTGTACAAATTTGTGTGTGACCCTGCATGCTTCCTAGGGTAGGTAGTGAAAAATTCAACTGTTGGAGTAAATGAATCAGTACCCATTTTCCTACTGTTCAATAGTCAATTTTCTATTTCAAAGGAACCTCTTAGCGCTTCTAGATAAAACTTGAGTTTCTCAATTGAAAACTATAGTTGGGATGGTGTTGGAGTAGATATGTGGTATTGCCTTCAATTGTAAGGAAGAGCAAGGAGTGGAGAGGGGCAGTGGATTGTGGAGTTTGGCAGGTTGAAAGAGAAGACTATAGAGGGAAATCCAAGCAAGGAGCCATTGAAAAAGTGAAGAAATGTGCCAATCTTTTTTATAAGGTCCTAGCCTTTAGCTTGCATGACTAAAAGTGACTTCTATACTTAACTGCTCTGGTAGATTTTATTCTGCTTTAAACAAACTTTGTATTTTTTTAATAGACCAGTACTTGTTTCTGGAAACTTGGTGAAGCAGGACCACATAGGCAAGGTAACAGTCTGTTAAAAAGAAGCTGAACTAGCATTCCCTTTCTTCTTTGATTATTTGGCTGTTGGTTATCAGCATGGATTTGGAGACCCAAAGGCCAAGAATAGCAGAGATGACTCCATTTTACAAAAGGATCAGCTGTTTCCTTGAACAGCTTTTGTTGACGTTAAGAATAGGCTCCCCTCACACTGCATGGTTCAATAAGCTTTTCCTCAATGAGTTAATGAGCCTAGACAAATTATTGATCTTGCTCATTCTTAGTGTTTATAAATGACAACACAATTGAACTTTGATTTCTTCCAGGATTGAGTAGACAACTTTAAACTTAAGCTGACTCTTTTGCTTTAGAATGAAATGTTTCCAGGATATATTTCTAGTCTAGGTTAATAGACCCATCATCTGCTCAGTTACTCTAACCGGAAAACTTTGTCATTGGCATTTACCCTTCTCATCTCTCCCATTTTAATCCTTAATTTGAATTGTTGTATTTAAACTTACTTTAAGTTCTTTAAATCTTCTCATCACCAGAACATAAATCAACCTGGAATTTACAAATGCCTCCATCAAAATGGTCACTGTTCAAAAATAAACTAATTTAAGTCATCATGGTCCCACAGCATAGACATCCTGAATCTGAATCCCTAGGGATTTGGATCAGGAATCTGTGGGTCATTGCATCCTCATAGACCTTGTCTTCCTCCTCATCTTATAACCTCCACTCCTTTTACAACTAAGTTGAGCTTTAATTTCCAGTTTAGAATATTTATCACTCCACTTTTTGTCATCTATTTAATATACTCCTACTTACTTTTCAAATTCAGAAAAAATATTAAGAAATGTTTATGTATCCATTTTTCACATTTCCATAGAAAGAAAGACTTTCTCTTTTCCTACTGGAAGGAGGAAGTATTATAAAAAACACACACACAAACACACACAAAAAACATAGTTAATTTCTCACTGTTCCATATATGAGCAGTAGTAGAAATGAAAGAAACTGTCTCAGCCCTTTTGGAGCTATGCTGTTTTATTTTAGGTCTACTTATCTACAGTGTGTGTATATTTCCCTTCTTTTTCTGGATTTCTGTTATCAGAGCTCCATGAGACAAGAACTCTCTGTATTGTAGACTGGGTTGGTGTTCACGTCACAGTTCCTGTTTCTCTTGTGGGTAGAACCCAAGCTCAAATATTGTGGAAGTGGAGTAAGAAGGCTGATTCTGGCCAGATTTCTAAACCATCATCTCCAATTCAACTTTAGCAGGCAAGTCACTAACTCGATCTTTCTCTGATGTCCCTCCCATGGATGTGTTACTTATCAAGCAGTTGATAGACATTTATTGAATGACTAAATGAATGAATGGTGGAGGCCAGTTTCAATGCTTCAAAACAACTTATAGAAAATGATCTTAGGGCCTCCCTGGTGGTGCAGTGGGTTAAGCAACACACTATGAGGCAAACCGCAGCCACCGCAGCACGAGTTTGATCCCTGCTGCCAGCCAGGGAGGGGACCCACATGGCACGGCAGACCTCTCCTGCTGTGCCTGCTGCTCCCCTCAGCAGTGTCCTCCATGGATCTGCCTGTTCTGTTCCCTGCTCTCTGTGGTGAATCCTCTCACCTCCCTGGACTCTGGCCTGTACCCCAGTGCTTGTATGCATAAATAAATAAATCTAAAAAAAAAAAAAAGAGAGATCTTAGTGGCAGCTTTTCTAATTTTCCAACCTATTTTTTCTTAGCCATAAGCATTCCATTTATCACACTAACCTGATAGAATTAAATAAAAGAACCACATTCTAAAGCTTTTGTTTCCTCCTCTCAGCATGGACCTGGTAAGCAGTGTCTTCTATCACCAAAGGACTTTAGTTATTTGATAAATGGTCTTAAGCTTTTTTCTTCTAATAGAGTTAACCTGCCTCTGTCTTTGCTAATTTCTTTAAATGTAATGGTTACTTAACATGTTAGTAACTTGCTTAAAATTCCAAATAAATCACCCAATTATATCACAAGACAATCACATTCAGTAAGAGTATGGGAGAAACACAAAACAACAAAAAAAAGTACAACAATCCCCCCCACAGGACATTGAAAATAAAACCAAAACCTTATTTTATAATTATATGTATATAACATTTATAGTTGACAATAAATAATTTTTGAGCAAAATTAAATGCTTTTACTATATTCCTTTTCAAAAATAGCAAGCATTCAGCAACATTTCTTGGTCATTATTCTATTATGATCATGCTATGGACTTTCTGTTAAGTCTTAGATTACAATTCTAAATTTGAAATTGAGCTGTAATCCATGACACCACTTCAACATTTCCTCTGACCCAATCCAGATAACATTCCAATATCATGAATCACTTTGGCAGTGTTTTGACTGTTGCCTTTTCTCAACTGCATTCCCAGCCTAAAGTGCTTTTATTTGACCAATCCAATCTTTTCAACTTTCACTTGCTAACAATAGCTGATTGCTCTTGTCAAAAAATCATGTCACAATAACTATGCACTAAATTCTTAACCTGGCTGATAGTTGCATATGATGAGCTGTTGGAACTGAAACATTCCTGCTGTGGAATATAAGTATTTAAAAAATTAGCTTAAAGTAGTTGAAAATGTCTCCTTGTTAGCTTTCCTTTCCTTTTCAGAGAGTGATATTTCCTGTGCTATTTCTAGTAGAAGCATTATCTTGTGAGTGGATTACCTACAAGGTAATCTGCATTTCCAGCAACATTTAATCACTGGTGGGCAACTTTAGGCTTCATAAATAAGGTTCTATGTAAAATAAAGGAACAGGTAAGATTTTATATACTTTTAAAGAAGCATGGGAGGTTAATTTCTCTTCTTAGCAAAAGATATTAATAATAATTATTATTATAGAAGCTACTCTTTAGTACCTGCTTCTTCACACATCATCCTGGATACATTATCTAATCAAATTGTGATAGCAATGCTATGAAATAGAAATTATTCTTCTCAATCTACAAATAAGAAATTCTGTTGAGAAAAAGATAGTTTTCCCATTTTTACA
This sequence comes from Galemys pyrenaicus, assembly GCA_019455555.1. Classification (NCBI taxonomy): domain Eukaryota; kingdom Metazoa; phylum Chordata; class Mammalia; order Eulipotyphla; family Talpidae; genus Galemys; species Galemys pyrenaicus. The sequence continues at coordinate 16,018,656 of JAGFMF010012021.1, forward strand.
GATAAAATGGAAAAGATTACAGATTAAATACTTTTTAAATTGTGGCTTTTTCCCTGAATAGTTTCCATAATTTGTTTATGTATTTTTCTAAATATTTCTGACTTTAGGGTGTAAATAGCTCTTCCTTATTCTAAGCTGCAATAAAAAAAAGTCCAACATTAAGAGCAAGAAAAGCCTCGAGAGTACTTTAAGAAAAGCTAGTTTCATTAGCTTTACATTTAGTGAGCTTGAAACCAAACATCCTCTCCCACTCAAGGTGGATCCCAATTTTCAGTATGGAAAAATCAACCTTGCATAACAATACCTGTAGCATATGCAGAGAATTTGTTGAATTGAATGTCAGGAAACCCACCTCTAGCAAAGACACTCTATCAGATATTTTGGGGTGTGTTTCATGGATCTATTTGTAGATCCATAAATTATGTTAGGTTGCTATCAGTTCTGCTATTTGATAATATTGGCTTCAAAGCTATTTTTCTGGAAAAATAAAAGTTTGTGGAGTCTAGAAACAGCAGTATTCTGGTTTCTGAGAAGTAAGCAAAAATGACATTCGCAACCTTGTTCATGGAATTAGCTCATAAACCATGTGAAAGGGCTTCAAAGATTTTTTGACATCACATGTATAAGTAATATCATAGTGCTATTAGTGTATCAAATCAACACTTTGTATATCTTAAACCTAATACAATGCTATACCAATTATAATCCCAATAAAATAAGATTATTCAATTAAATGATTTTTAGAAGTGTTTCAAAGCAAGGATATATCTGTGTGGGGAAAGATAGGAATCCATTTACTAGCACTAGAGCTCAAAATCACACTGGAATAGCATGGAACAGAGAATCTTAGTTGGGAGGTTCAGACTTCTTAAAAACTTGATTTGTGAGCAGATTTGTTTCAGGGTCTGTGGATGAACAGATGGGAGTCAAGTAATCTTGTTCTGAAATGGCATGGAGAGGATCGGACCAGGAAACAGACAGTTGACTAGGAAAGCACATGGCAGGCAGTCCCACGTGCACATCTTCTGATTCTTGATACTGTGGGAAATCGGTCATTTGTAGGGTTAGCATCAGTAGCCTCTCTCTCTCCATGTTTTTCCTCTTCCCTAAGCTCCTAAACATTATACTTAAGTCTATGGTTACTATTCAAGGATCAGGTCAAGTTTAATACTTAATATCCTTGTTTTTCTACTTTTTAGACTGTGAGGAAAAGAACAAAGGAAAGTTTTTAAGGTTGTATGTTTTTTCCTTGTCTCTGTGTATACACAGGGATGTCAGGTAGAAAGAATAGATTTGTTATATTGCCTAAAATTGCCTTTTTATTAAAAAACAGTCTCCTTTTTATTTGCATAAATTAAAAGTATAAGTTAGATATCCCCAAATTTCCCTTCTTCATCAATTTGTCATCATATAAAACAATGGTTTTCAATCTGCTGCACAGGAGAATTACTTGGAAAGATTTAAAAGAATCCCAGACCAAATAAAGAATTGCAGTGAGATCCAAACAGTAGTACTCCTTAAAACTCCAAGGTGATGCTGAAGTAAATCTAAGGCTAACAATGCTTTATAATAAACATCATTATCTTCCATCATCAATAGCATATGATTCTTTTTTGATGTTTAATTGTGTAAGGCATTCAGAAACATGACATACAAGAAAATATCTTAAAATGGATAGTCTGCTTAGGGGTACCTCATAATCTAGAACTTTAGCATTCAGTTTTTCTTATATTCAATAATATGTTCAATAAATACTAACAAAAGACTTGATGTTGTGCTAGAGGCCAATAATACCATAGTAAACAATCTAAAAATAGCTTCTTAAGCAGACTAGAACTTGAGCAGAAATTAAAAAGCAGATAGGACCATAGAATGTTGCTTGTTAATATTTAAGACCTATAAATTAGGTGCAAATTTGGAATTTTCCTAGTTCTATTCCTGATGTTAGCTGAAACCAACCACAACTTCCACCAACAAAACCCATCTGTCTAATACATAAGTAAATATGTATGTGCTGATGAAATTCTTGAGAAGAAAAGGGGGCATGGTGAACCTTTGTTCAGTGCAGTAACAACCACGGGAAAAGCCTTTGTTAGCCCACTGTCTATGGTTTTATACCTTTCAAAATATGACAAGTGGTCATTTAGAGATGTTAAAATAGCTATTTCAGATGGAAAATATATTCAGTTGATCTATTAAACTGAGATGTGCAGGAGTAATTAAATTAGCAAAAAATGTTAGAAGAATTTATAGTGAACATAAGCTTTTTCTTTTTATTATAATGAAATTGTTCTAATTGATTTCTTTTAAAAGTTTTGATTATGTTTCCTGGTCAAATATCATTAGCATATAATAAAGGTATCATGTGGCATACATCTGTGTCAAAATTACTGTGGGCTTTGGGGTTCCCTCGCTGGGACTAATACATAGTTGAGCTAATTAGTCTTCTATTGTTCTTTTAACAGTAAGGCCAATGAGATATTCTATTTAGAATGGCAACATAAGAATTCTTTTTTCTCCAGTGGTCATACTTTATAAGGGGTAGTATTTGAATAAGGTATTTTAAAATCATGTGTCTGTACACCTAATTTGCAGGTAATTGTAGAACTGTATATGCATATTGTAAATTATGAATGCTAGACCATTAATAAGCAAATTATAACAACTTTCTTTATCAAATACTATAGTGCTTAAAAAATCCATAACAATTTTGATGGTTATGGTTGATGCCCTTTTGACTGTTGCAATTTTAAAGATAACTTTAGTCATCTGGAAAGCATATGTTAAAAGGGAATAGTTCAAGTGAAACAAATTCTTTTTGCTTTTGTCTCTAAGTGAACTGCACTGTGAAAGGACACAAACTGTGTCTGCATTGCCTGAGAGAATTGCAGTGTGAGATAAGGTGTATCTGTTGAGTAACTGAAAACCTCTTTCTACTAGCAGAAATATTAGAAAAAAAAAAAAAAAACAAAACTGGAAAAGACAGTTCTTTTTTAAACAAGTGAAACAAGTCATTTGGTTTAAAAAAATTTTCTTTGTAGGAATATTCATTTTTTTGTGTGCGTTACCCTGGTAGATTTTCTAAAAGCTGATGCTAGAAGGCAAAGATTGCTTCATGAAGAAACTTATGACTACTCACGTGTATGAAATGAAGTGCAGCTAAAGCACATTTTTAAAAGAAAAACCCAAATTTAAGAAATAGTTATTTATCATTTTTATCTTATCTATTAAGTCTTCATTACAGAGTCAAAATGGTTCATTGCTTCATTCTTGTACATTGCTTAAAAAGTTACTGCAATCTTATTTGGTGACCCTCTTCTCCCCTCAAGTTGAAAGATTCTACTCTATATTTAAGAAATATATATGTGGGTGTGTTTTCATGCAATTGAGATATCAAAATACCTGTACATAATACCAGCTTCCAGTAAAGGTCACATTTTACAGTCAGATTCTGAGTGGAAATGCACAAAATAAATTCTCTATATGTTCTCTGTTTTCACACACTAGAATATAATAATGAATTGCTTAAATATAAAACACACCTTTGGTAAAAACTGTTTTTGTCTCTATAGAAAAATACAAGTATCCAGGGACTTAGGATATACATATATATTACTTAATTTGATGAGCATTAAAATGTGAATTATTTCTAATTTGAGTAAAAAATATTTTGTGTAAAGTATGCATTTTAAATATTTTTACTTTTTAAAATAAAAAAATGTAATGAAATGTTTCTCTCTGTTTGAAGTGGGTATTGATGCTCCGGTTCTGGCGCTTTAACTTTTAATAGTGATATCCAGCACCTGACAGATAAATTTAGTATACCTTTCTCAATTATCTTTCCTTTTACTATTCATTTTCCTCTTCCCTCTGGCCATGATTTCTCTCTACTCTTCTTTCAGCCTTTACATGCTTTCATCTCCACCACCTTTCCCCAACTACCTAAATGAAAGCAAGGTTAAAATTGGTTAGGGAAAAGTTAATTTTTATTTCATATTTTCCTATAAGACATATCAGCTTTTCAAATCACTTAAATACCTCTATGTCTTAAATGCAGAGAAGAACTGGGTGCATTGACATATTTTGGAGCAGAGTATAAGTCTCTAATTTACTCTACTGGAATGTTGAAAAAAGGAATCTATACTATTTTTTAGATGATAAATGCATGCTTCAAAATAATTGCAGATGTGATCATAACATAAAACTTAATTTGAGAAATTCACTTTCCACCAATCCTAGAAAAATAACTTAGAATCATTGTCTTAACTTGGTGGTTCAATACCACTGCCTTTTCTTATGGGAGACAACATACAATCAATAAAGGAAAGAAATTATGTAACTAGATGATCTATTAAAATACTTTAAAAATATGACATATTCTAGTTTATTTTTAGAGGTTTTTCAAATTCTAAATCATGATGTAGAAAAATCACAAGTTAATATGAACATTTCTCATTCATTTTTTCAAGAAAGCCATGAGAATCACAAAGTATTTTTGTAATTTATCATGATACCTCTTATTAGCTTTCTGTATTTGATCAAAATCAGCTAATTCCCTCAAAAGAAAATATAAACATAAAATGTAACATGTCAAACAGTAGACATTCAAGCAGAGAACAAATCCTTTTTAACTTTGAGGAAAGGATTAAATAATGTCAACTAATAAGCTAGAGTTTGCCTTTTATTAAAAATAAATCAGCCAGAATAATTTTATAAATTGACATACTGATAATTATAAGGTATGTGTTAAAGTATGTAGAGAAAGAAAACTTATTTTCTTTGCAGTATTCATGCAAATCTCAAACATTACTCTCCCATCTGGTCATCAGCTATTGTTATCAATCCCCCACTAGACTCCCACTAAAAACTCTCACTTGGAAACCTAAGCTCAGTTTCAAAAAGGAATAACAATATAGAAAATAAAGTCTGATGGGTGTCCTAATAAGCATCTGTGATTAATGATAAGGCACATTGTATCAGATTAATAATATCATCATTGCAAAGAGCCCTGGTCCTCCCTCTGAACCATAGTGACTCCTCCTGGGGCAACAAACAAATCACTGGCCTTGGCCAAATTGTGCAACCAAGTGGCCCAGATATATATGGCCTACTTTCAGTTTTCCCAGGCATTGCTATATCTGAATGAAATGCATGATTCAGGCCAGAGGATCCGGGATCCTGAACAATTGGCAAAGGATCTGGATAACACAACCTGGAAGTGTAGGAATTACCCTTCTGATGAATAAACTTTGCCCAATGAGAAACAAGAATATGTGAATAAATGCCTCCTCCTCCCATCATGCATGGACATACAAGGACATTTATCCATGAGACAATAAATATGTTCAGCAGAGGCATCTGCTGAAGGACCATGGCTATGAGCCCTATTTAGCATGGCAACACATGAATTTGAACTATTTTGCATCCATTTTTACCTAACTTTTTTATAATTCTATGTTGCTGTCCTGGGTTCAAAAAGCTCAACTAATCTTTCCCTTGGCTCTGGAATTTTTAAAGAATCTGGGATGAAACACATGGGTTGAGAAAAACACAGACTTTCCTAATCTGATAATCCTTCATGTTATAAAACAGTTTTTTCTAGAATAAAAGATGTGCCTATATTCAGATTCAAATATTCAGAAAATGTATACTAGATAGTTAGATAAGGGTGCTACTTATATATGAATCAACCAGAATCATTTCCTACTCTGAACATACAAGTGCTGAAAGAAAAAAAAAAAGAGAGAAGCAATCCATGAGAACATCTGACTAGTGTGAGAGTAGGTAGGAGGGTAAGGAGTACTGACTATAGCACTCTGGATTAAAAGGGGAAAAATCACCACAAGTAAAATATATAGATTAAAGAGGAAACATGTATAAATGATAGATATATAGATAAAAGAGGAGACATGTATAAATGATAGCTGGAGATTTTAAATTGTCATGTATACTTTATGTTCAAAATGACAAATACTAGGATGTAGGAATACTGAGACCTCTCATCGTAGAAGACAGCTAGTAGAAATCTTCTATGAAATTAGGAAATAGACTGGGTGCTGAACAGGTAAATTTGGCCTTGACATGTATTTATAGAAGGATATTTGCCACACAAGAAGAAAACAATTCACTGCATCTGATGGGCGTTATTGGATTTGGATACAGAACAATATTTTGTGAGATATCTTAGAAGGGGGAATAAAAGAGGGTAAAATCCCAACAGTGGACCTAACTCTTGACAAGGTAATTGGAATGGTGTTTATAAGTTAGAAGCAAAAAACATCTATGAAAATAATCATCACTAAATGGTTCAGAAAATATTTGCAGATCGAAGTTTGGTATCTGCAAAAGATTGCAAGGAGGCATGGCATGAAATGGGAATTGGGAGTCACAAAAAGAAAACTGAATACTAGAAGGCAACAGGATAAAAGGGAAAGACAACAATAATATGTGATAAGGATGGATTACAAGGAGATGAAAACGCAATAGCAGTCCTGAGCAGAAGTGATGCTGCAGAAAACAGAACCAGGAATATAAAAAGACATATTTTAACAGCTCTTCTTGTCATCAAAACAAAAAATACACAAAATAATTAAAAATACAATCCTAGATATCTAAGACAAAGACTGAAAAGCCAACATAAATAACTGCATCGCCTGATGAAGAAACTATGCAATAGTTAATAAAATGAGAACAAATTTCCAGGCAAAAGAGAAACTGTGACACAGATTAAAGAAGGTACTGAATCCCAGACTAGGTGGATGCAGTCACCTAGGCCACATATTGTAGCTAATATTTTGATCAGTATAATAAAAACAAAGCAATCACAACTCAAGAGAAAAATGAATTACTGATAAAGTAAAAAGCATGTTGGCACCCAGCCTCTCCTGTACAAAATTAAATTCTTGAATATTATGGAACAATACCTGAGGAGATTTTAGCAGAAGAACAATCACAATCGAAGATTTTTGTACATAATAAAGATGTATTTTATAAGCAAAGATATCAAAATAATGTTCTTTTTTCTACTACATGCAAAAATACAGTATTGAAATTACAGAGACTAATCTCAATAAGCCAAGAGATAGATAAAAAGTATGGACTGGAGAACTGTGAAGACATTATACCCCCAGGAAGTCTGTCATTCTGTTTCAAACCCAACATTCTTAATTGGCTTTGTGAGTGGGGGTGGGAATACGAAAACTGTACTTCTTCTCTGGGTCTCTCACTGACTGACAATAGCAGTGCAAAATTCTAGGGAGAGACTGGGAGGTGTGAGCAGACACAAGGCACACTGCTTCTTCCTGTTTATCTCAGAAATCTCCCATCACTTCAAAATGTATCTGGTTCCAGTCACCAGCTTCTTTCCACACTGGCATCAACCACACTGTGCTTCAAAGCTTCCTTAGAGGTGGAATTGCATCTACAGTAGGGTCCTGTCTCTGAGCAAATGGAGCACTAGAAGCAGTCATGAGTGCCATCTTCTCAGATGTCAGGTTCAAATATCTCCAACACCTTCTTATGCTCTCATAGCTTAGCATTGTTTGCTATTTCCTGCTGTTATTAACTCATGTTGCCATAGTGTTCTGTCTGTTTTTTCAGTCATCTAGTGCTTGCTTGACTGCTTTTCCTATATTTATAACATTTTCAGTTAGAATTTTTTTTCACTGAGTTTTATCTTTTTTTCCTCTTATTTATTTACATATATATATATATATATATATATATATATATCTGACATCAATTTTAGTCCCCATGGATTTCCCACCACCATTTCACCAGTGCACCATCACCTCAGTCCTTTGTGCTCTTTCTGTCCTCAACCCACTCCCTCCCTCCTCCCCACCAAGTGTCCCCAATTTGTCCTTGTCCTTTTGGTTTTGTTGTGGCTTTATTATTATTATTAATGTTATTGTTGTTATTATTCTTTCCCTTGATCGCTTATTTGGTTCCCTTATATTCCTACTAGGGGGGAAAACCATCTGGTATCTTTCTTTTGCCTTCTGACTTATTTCACTGAGCATAATCCCTTCTAGCTCCATCCATGTTTCTATGAATGACTCGTTTATCCTTTTTGGTTGCTAAATAGTATATCATTGTGTATATGTAACACATCTTCTTGATCCAATCATCTGTTTTGGGGCCTTTAGGTTGTTTCCAGGTATAATCTATTGTAAATAGTGCTGCAATAAATATAGGGATGGACATATTCTTTGGAATCATTGTTTTTTGTCTTTTGGGTGTATTTCTCAGAGTGGGATTGCTGGATCATATGGAAGTTCCATTCTTAGTAGATGGAGGAACTGCCATACTGCTTTCCATAATGGTTGGACTAGATTGCATTCCCACCAGCAGTGTAGTAGAGTTCCTTTTTCTTCACATCCTTGCCAACATTTGTTGTTGCTAATTTTTTTTTTATATGTGCCATTCTCACTTGTGTGAAGTGGTATCTCATAGTGGTTTTGATTTGCATTTCTCTGATGACAAGAGAAGTTGAGCATTTTTTTCATATGTATGCCTGTTGGCCATTTGCATTTCCTCTTTGGAGAAATGTCTTTTTAGCTCTTCTGTCCATTTTTTGACTAGATTGTTTACTTTGTTTTTGTTTAGTCTGATTAGCTCTTTGTGGATTTTTTTTTTTTTGTGATAAGTCCTTTGTCAGTAGTGTTGTATGCAAAGATTTTCTCCCAGTCAGTGGGTTGTCACTTTGTTTTGGTTAGTGTGTCTTTTGCTGTACAGAAACTTTTAAGTTTGATGTAGTCCCAGCTGTTTATCTTTTCCTTCACTATCTTTGCTTTAGGTGCTGTGTCTTTAAAGATGTTATTGAGGTATATGTCATGTAGAGTTTTGCCTACTTTTTCTTTAGCTGAGCTACTTACCAATTTGACATGGGACTATCATGGCAACGTGATATACCAAATATGGCCTATTACTGATGGCAATAGAATGCTTACTGAAGAAGTATTTGGGGAAAACAAGAGGCTGATGCACTTGACTGTTAGGAAAATTATATTAGCTCTAGGACAGAGGAATGGGAGAGTTCCATGTGGCTATAGTGGAGAATTTAGAGAAACAAAAGGGCAATCTCACATCTTTGAATTCTCAGTCCAGCTAAGGACAGACAATCAGAGAACTACCGTGGTGATCCTAAAAGAAGCTTTGTTTCTTGTAGTTACAGAACAAACCTCATTGAAAACCAGACCCATGATTTAATTGTACAAAAGTTCCTGCCATTTTATAGGGGTGAGTGGGTGGAGGAGGATGGTTTAGAAATATATAAGTGTGAGACAGGGTAAAGAAAAGGGCCTGAACTAAGACACCTCCCAATAAGGAGTCTTCTTAATGGTTGCCCCTAGGAACCCAGATGTACATGTAAGCACAGATGGCCCTGGAGGCCGAAGTCCTTCATAACAACTGACTCCATAAAATTGTATTGCATTGGTTGTGCACCAAGTTTGGTGTAGGGAGGTCATTTTATCCCCATGTAATCTGGCAGACAGAACCTTTATAAATGTCTCTGGTTGGGTCTTAAAGATCACACATAAGATTTTGGCTTAGAGTTGAACTTCTCAGAGACAGACCTTAATCCTCCCATGAGAGAGGTCCAGACATTTGACTATAGGTTGATTATAATGTACTCCTTCCCTCTTGACTGAAGCAGAAATTTGTCTTCACTAGAATACACAGTTATTTTGAATATAGATTTTTTTCCCCCTGCACATAAAGCTTCTGTAAATACCGTTGTCCATGGACTTAGGAATGCTTTATTCATTACCATGCTACAAGCAACTTTACTCTTGGCCAAGAAACTCATTTTATAGCAAAATAAATGTGGCAGTGACTCATGTATATGGAATTCACTAGTATTACCATAAACTAAAAGCAGTATAGTAGAATAGTCTCTTGGAGATTAAATTAGAGCACTAGTGGGATGAAATAAACCTGAACATTTTGGAGGATGGACCTTACAGGGTGCAGGATACACTCAGAAACAAAGACCAATAGAATTGATCTCTCAAAGCCATGATACGTTAATCTAGGAGTAAAGGGATAGATGTGGAAATGAAACCTCTCATTATTAAATTTAACAACATACTTGCAAAATATTTTGTTTCCTTTCTTCCAGTTTTAAACTTTGTTGACTTAGAGATCTTAGCTTCAAATGGAGAAATATTTTTCACCAAGGGACACAGCCAGGGCATTGACAGGAAGCTGGAAACAATAAAAATTAAAGGCTGGAATGGTTAGAATATAAAACTGGGTTTAAAATTAGGTGTGACATCCCTATTACTCTTTAATGAAAATCTACACTATTTGAAAATATGTAATATTTATAATAAGTACCATGAAATAGTATTAATATCATCAAAGTTTGAATAGTACATATCAGATGGTATCATTACAAAAGAATTTTCTGAGCTAAAAAGATTCAAAATAATAAATATAATGATAATTAAATAAGAAATTTTGAAATACTTTCTAGGACTTTAGTTACTGGGTATATAATGTCCTTATTTTAATCTCCCAGTAACTAATTCATACAACTTGTTTTTCTAACTCCTTGACTACTTTGCTTATAAATTTTAAGAATTTATACATACTGTTAAATATAGTCTGAAACATTTGTAGGACTAATGATTTCCGGGTTGACACATCACTTACTGAGTAGTTGCCATATGTCAGGCACTGTGTTATATGAGTTCATTATTTTATTTAATTTTCATTAAAATTACCAACTGTATGCAACATTTTATACATTTTTTCTCACGAAGAAAAAAAATTAGATAAGCCAAGGAAGCTACAAAAAAATCCTTTCCTTTGTAATTTAACTATGTTCTTCTGGATAAATATTAGAATTGATATCTTCATGTGCACCTGGACATAAGGGGACAAAAGGAAGGTAACTTAAAATAAGACCTCACTGTCAGGGTCATTCTGTCACTCAGTGAATTTTGATACTCCAAATAATATTAAGGTTCTTCATATATTTATACTTATCAAAAAGTACAAAAAGACTAAAATTTATTCTAAAATGTAACATTTTATTTATTTGCTTACTCATTCTTATACTTTATATGGCAGTCTTGATTATTTTATTTGTTATAAGCTATACAGTTTGTGACTGTCTCATGATGAAGAATGCACTTTGGAATCTAAAGTCATATTAGGAGCAGAAAGAAAGCACCCATCTTTTAAAGTAAATTTATTGTTCACACTGTATGGATAAAAAATTTCACACGTGGAAAATGTCAATCATTATTGAACAAGGGTGAGTTGAAAAGAAGGTCTGGAGGTGATTGTTTAGAGAAAGTTGAATGAATAAAACAATTTCAGTCAGTGGGAAACCTTCAATATCCAGTTCTAGAATGAGGGTTTATTAAAGTTCTTTTTGGCATTAGTTGGCAGAATTAAAAAAGAATTAGAGAAATAATTGTAAGTATTTTATAGCCTGCATTAATTGGGTATGTTCTCATAATTCTTGGACATACTATTATAACCATTCCCATTTTACTGTTGATGAAATTGAGAATTAAAGGTTTTATAATATTCCTGGGATACACACCTTATAAGCCCTGAAGAGAGCTTGGTCCAGAAAGATGGATATTCCAGCTTCTATTCTTAATCGTTACTAAACTGCCTTGAAAGTCATTAAGCACAAGAATCAACACTTTAGAAAAATATTGTTTAGCCACTTATTTATATATCAGCTGACATAAATTCTAAGGATGCGGGCTGACCACTGTGGTTATAAGGTTTTCAGCTCGAGGTGAATATTTTCTTAGGTAGTTATTTGTTGGGCCTGCCTTTCTCCCAGCCCCCACTGCACCTTGTCCTTATTTCCAGGCTGGTTTCCTACTACACTGTCCTACTTTGAGCCCTCTGAGAGCTTTATGGAAACTGTTCTTCAAAAAGCAGAGTGAAGAAACCTATTTAGTCTTGATTTGTTCTTGTTTTAAGGTTTTACGTTTGAAAACTTTCATTATGTCTTGAATGAGGAAATCTCTCAGGATCAGAAGAGAAAAAATACAGTGATTTTTAATTTTTTTTACCCGTTAAAACAAGAAAGAAAGAACAAAATTATTTTTCAATTAAAGACCCTATCTTGGCCTAAGGATTTAAGACATTCAGTCTCTCAAGAATTTGGCTTCCCTGGGGTGGGGAAGTCAAATTTAGCTATAGAATTCACTTGAATTAAGCAAATCAGTAAGATGTATAATTTTACTGGGTTTATATCATTTTATTTTGGTAGAAATTTAGTTACATGCACTTGAATATATTCTTTGCATCACAGTGGCACAATCATTTTCTGTTAAATTAACTGTATAAGTCAACAGCTTTTTCCATCATGATGGAAATTGCCTCCATTAAATCAGTTCATTCCAAATCACTGATTTGTTTTGGGAAAAAACAGTTATTTGCCAAAATGAAAAAGTAAAATAGTGGAAAGCATTAAGGCATTAGTACTGGTGCTTAAGAAAAGCAAACAAGCTAGCTATATTTGGATATCACAGTACACTTAATTCTCTGCCTAGGTAGGTAGTATTTGATCACTTTTTCCCTTTTTTTTTTTTTACCTCATTTAGTTATAATCCATGCATCCATCTGCTGGCTTTATTTTCCCTTTGCTTTTTATTTATTTTATATAACCCCAAAATTAATTCTTGTTGGGACAGGTAAAATTTAAGATTCATTACTAATTGGCTTTCCCATTCTCCAAATCAGGAGACTAGTGGATGACCACATGTTATATAAACTCACACATTTGTTAAGGAAAAATGCTAAATATAATAGAATTCTGGGGTAGTAGGCAAAATCATAACAGTGCAGGCAATCCCAGAGTTTTTGCTATAGTTTTGCATTTTCCTTACATTTTCCTCACTGACCTCTTTAGTATCCAGTTCTTTCAGTCTCAGTGTATAGACACTCATGTTGCTTCCAACCTTCAGTTCTCCAATCTCTACCATACTGGCTTAATCCATTAACACTGTGTTTTCGCCTTGACCATGACTCTCAAATTTGGTCCAGTTACCTTCTATGGCCAATGTGTCTTAATCTTGCTGGGAAATTCAGTCTAAATGGTTGACAACTTGTCTTACACTGAATTGTCTTCTGAACTTGCACTAGAACTTTGTATGTAAATACTATCCCAGGGGTTGAGACCTGTCCTCTTTGACTGGTCACCTGCCTGAGCACTGTGTGTCCTGGTTTCTCTTATTATTGTACTCTATGAATCTGCTGTCTCATCTAGAATCCATAATACTGACTGGTTTCACTAGCACATGCTTTCATGTTTCTGGGGGGCCTTTGAGGTGTTTATTACATTTATTTGGTAAGATTCCTTAAGTATTTATTTCTTTAATATTTAATCATAAATTTTCACTAAGTTCATTTCACATATTACTGACTCACTCATGCTCCATTCATAGCTAGGTAATTTTGAGAGGAAAATCAACACTCAGTAGAGTATCAAGTTTTAGTAATGAGTTATGTCCACAAGACTGGTAGACATAATTTAAGGTATAGAGGTAAGTAACAGACTCACTTATGGCAGGATTAATTACAAGATATTGGAAACAGTACTCATGACAATTAAGAGACAAAGAGAGAATGTAATAAGTCAAAGAAGTTGGGAACTGCTTCTATAGTAGCATTGTATCAGTTAAACTTCACTGATAATAAGCAATAGAAATGAACTCTGAAAATATAAGTAAAAATGAATTTCTTAGAAGGACACTGGAGCAATATGCATAATGAAAGCACTATATCCCTGAAATGTTCTGCCCTCTGACTTTTTGAGACCAAGGTCCTGTTACCCCAACCTTTGAATGTGTTGTAAACGGAGACTCTCAATGATTGCCTCTCTAGGAACTGAACTTGACTGAAGAAAGAAACTTTCCCAAGATGATGACTTTAATTAAAGCCACTCTGTTTAGTCAAATAAAATTCCCATCCTACAACAACTTAGTGGGAGAAAACATTTTCATCTTCTGACTTCAGTTTGGGACATCTCTAGCCAGAGACATCTCTTCAGGATTGGCTGAGGACTCTTGCTATGACTTTGCAGTTCATTTCCTCTTTCTTGTCAATCTGCTTCATTTTACTCTCTTATAGGTAAGTATTGACTCCAAGGATGATTCTTTTGAGGATACATTGATTTACAATTTTACTGAATAACTTTATTTTTACCTTGAGTGATACTTGGATAACTGATTTTCACTCTTAGCAGAGGAAAAAAGGCAGTGGGATTTATCATGTATTGTGAAAAATCTTAAACTTCTCTGACAACATTCAGGGTCAGTTTTTCTTTCTTGATGATTTCCAAATGGTTTAACTGGTTAAACAGCCTGGTTGTATTATATGACAAGAGGAGCATAAAATCTTACTAAGAACTTCTGCTTTGAGCTCTCCCAAAGACAAGATTTCTCATGCGTATCTTTTTGTTCAATTCAGATACAAAGCATAGTTCCTGTGTGTATAAGGGAACCTGGGAGCATCTTACCCTACTGCTTTCCTGTAATCTCTTTCTATTTATAACACTGAATCTTTTACTTTAAAATATAGACCTTACAGGAGGATGTTCTGTAGAGTGAGGCATTTAAATACCTAGACATGGGAAATCTTTGCACTTCATCTATAGACTTCCCATATGCAGATATCAGCCTCGGAGTGTTTCCCAGGAAACCAGGATCTATGAAAACAACAGTTATGGAAAGTGTAGTAATCAGATCAGCTCTGGAGATTTCAACAGCAGGGAAGTAGAGATTATCTATTTGAACTTCTCTAACCTCTTTCATCGTACATGTTTTGCTATAGTTTGAATTGCATTACCCCCAAATTTATATGTTGAAGTCCTAACCCTTAAAAACATCAGAAAAAGAACTAGTTTTGCAAAAGGATCCTTCAGGCATATTTAGTTAAGTAGAGCTGACCTCTCATTCAATGTGGCTGGTGTTCTTAAATAAATGGGGTATTTAGAGACATACACACAGAAAATGACATGTTAAGATACAAGTAGAGGTAAGAGTAAACCACCAACAGATAAAGGATACAAAATATTGAGAGAAAATCACCAAAAACTAGAGAGGCATGAAACAGATCCTCCTTCACAGTCTTCAGAAGGAACTTACCCTGCCATTAGTTGATTAGACTACTAGTTTTCCAAACTCACAATAAATTTCTGTTGTTTAAGAAACTGAATTAATGGTATTTTTAACAGCAAACATATACAAACTTTGTTTAATATTCAAATCCCCAAGAAGGCAGTTCTGATTTTTTTACTTGTCAAACATAAAAAAAATTAGCTAAGCCAAAAGGCAATATAGCAAAGAGTTTCAGAAATAACTGAAATTTCAGCCCTACTGACATGAGGAATGATTATTCCCTAAAATGGAAACAGAGAACTCTGGAGTTGAAACAAATTTATAGGTAACATGATGTCTCATATATTTGTCTCTTGGTGGTGATAGAATATTCATGTAGAGATGCCCAGCAGGGGATTAGAAACTTAGGTTTAAGGTTGAAGAGAAGTTGAAGTTAAAGATAACAAAAATAACAAGATGATTTTTTAAAAACTTGGATTTTTGATTTGAACTGTGGGTTAGACCAAGAGAGAGCCCGACTATAACTTAGATGTTGCATCATAGAAGAATTATGATAGTTTCTGTGGAGAGATAGAGGATTTTGGCAGAGTAAACACTGCCAGCCAGTAGATAAAATTACCAGACCTTTCACGGAGGAGAGCAATTACCCAAAAATGTTCAAGTGCCAAATTTCATAGTGAAAGATATTATGGACTCCAAGATTTTAAAAGTGAAGGTCAAAATCATAATATAAAGAGGGAAAAAAGGGAGTATAAAATTAGTTGGTACCAAGACAACTCATTGAGGAAAAGAAAACTTTTCAACAAATGATAGTGGGACAACTAGATATCTACATACAAAGTTGGAGCCCTATATCACATCATATGTAAACAAAGTGGATCAAAGACCTATGTATGTAAGGTAAGACTTTAACATCTTAGGAAAAAAATAGGCACAGATATTTATTAACTTGGACTAGATATTTTATCTAAATAAGATAATAAAAGAAAAAGCAACAATAAAAAAACCCCACAAATTATAGATCTGATAACTGAATTGTTTCTAGAATTTACAAGAAGTGAGATTTAGGTTAAAAACACACTGAAAGACCATTCCACACCCATGAAAATGGCATGCATTTAAAAGACCTTAAACAACAAATCTTGAGAGGATACATAAAAGAGGAACCCTATTAGTAGGAATGTAAACTGGTACAACCACTATGGAAAACAGTCTGAATTTACCTTGAAAAAATGGAAATACCACACAACCCAGCAATCCCACTTTTCAACATACATCAACAAAAATCCCTTGTGCTCCACAGTGTTTACATCAGCATTATTTACAATAACTAGGACATAGAAGCAATCTAAGTGTCCATCAATAGATAACTGGCTCAAGAAAATTTGGTATATCCAGACTATAGAATACTTTTCAGCCACAAGAAAAGTTGAAATGCAGTTACTTTCAGCAAAATGGAGTATGAGCAAATTACGTGCAGTAAGCCAAGCCAGGGTAATAAAAACAAGTGGTGCACATTCACACAGCAGACAATCTGATTAAACAAAATACTTACAAAATCTAGTGGACGTCAATAAAAACCTTAAGGGCTCTGATGTTAAGAGGGTGGGGAGGGACAGGGACAAAAAGTTTAAAAAGTGATATTTTATTAAAATCACAGAAGAGAAGACAAATAATAAAAATATGGGCAAAGGATTTGAGTAGACATTTCTGCAACAGAGAAGTATAAAATGTCTAAAGGCACATGAAAAGCTATATAACAGTCACCAAGGAATTAGAAGTAAAAAAAAAATTCAACATATACTATGCATACTAGAATGTCTAGAATATAAAAAGTAAAAATAAATAATGATAAGGATGTAGATAAATTGGAGCTCATATATATTGACAAAAGGAAAGTGATGCCTCACTTTTGAAAATAGGGTGACATTTCCTCAAAAGATTAAACATCAAGTTGCCATATGACCCAACAATTCTCTGTATTTACCTGAAGAGAAATCAAGTCAATTATTACAAATATTCATAGCAGCAGTATATGTTATAGCCAAAAATAGAGATAACTCAAATGTTTATCAACTAATGAATGGATGAAATGTGAGAAAATGATAGAATATAATCATATTTGACAGTAAAAAGTAATGAGGTACTGATATTTGCTACAACCTGGGTGGGTCTTTAATCATTACACTAAATGAAAAGAATCTGTCAGAAAGGACTGATATTTTCACATATTGTATGATTCTACTTATATAAAATCTATGCAGACAGAAAGTAAAAAATGATTACTGGTTACTTGGGGCTGGTGGTAGGGTCAAAAAAGATGGAAAATTACAACTAAGGAGTAGGGCATTTCCTTTAGGTTGATGAAAATGTTACAACATTGATTGTATTAATGATATATGCTATACGAGAACACTTGTAGTGTACACTTCAGCTGATTTATATGGTATGTGAATTATATTTCAATAAAGCTATTAAGTTCTACTCAAGGATGAAGCTATAAATGTAGACGTGACCAGCAGGTTTCAGAAGTGAAGTCCAGTTTTATCTGTGTGAAACAAGACCAAATGGACTCCAAAAGCAGAATGTCATGATGCTAATAGATAAGAAAAAACATAAAACAACACAAAAACCTCTACTAGAGAACTATACTGATCTCTAAGTCCATTTGGACTACTCTAACAAAAATACCATAGACTAGATGGCTAATAAACCATATAAGTTTGTTTTTCAGAGTTCTAGATACTGGGAAATCCAAGATCAAGGTGTAGACAGCTCTGAGGTATGGTGAATGCCCATTTCCTGGCCATAACTTGTTTTTTTGCCCTGTGTCCTCGCATGATAGAAGGGAGAAGGAAGCGCTCTGGAGTATGTTTTATAAAAGCAGTTTTTCCATTCATGAAAACACCACCCTCATGACTGAATTGCCTCTCAAGGTGCTGTCTTTAAACATCATCACCTTGGAAATGACAAGGATTTCAACTTAAGAATTTTAGAGGCATACGTGTCACTGTTGTAGTGAGATATTTCAACAAACTTTAAAGAAAAATCAGTCTTTTAGGTGGTGGCTGTGGTGTGGTAACATCTGAAAAGGTGTGAACCTATACCTCTGAACCAATTATAGTATTGTAAACTAACATTAGCTCAATAAAAAAAAAAAAATCTTTTAAAATAAGTGGCAACGAGTCTCTACTAGAGTCCCACCTTTTTCTTTTTGTAATTGAATCTCAGCCAGATTCCATAACATTTTGCAGATCTTGAATGATAGAACAGTTTAATTCTGGTGTTCCAGAATTAGTCCTTTAAATTTAAAACTTAAGTCTCATAGCCAGTGTCAACCTATTGTCCTCACCCTTCACCTTTTAGTGGTGGCTGTCTTCAGAGAGTGATGAAAAAGTGTGGAAGCAGCACCTTTGAAGGGTTTCCAAATGAATCCTAGGTGCACATTCAAATAGCCTGAAAAGCTTGCCTATGAGCACTCCATTGAGGACTTGACCTACAGAAAGGTTGCTCAAACCCTATGCGTATACACTGACCTCTGTTCACCTCCCCTCTGGTATCCTTCCAAATACTGATACTGTGTTTTTTCTCAAAGGATCACAATCTCCCGCACCCCTACCCCTTCCTTTTGCTGTTGAGCCTTGGCCATTATTCTTTGTTATTTTAATTAAGCCCTTGGGAATAATATCTTTAAGGCATAGCCACTCTGCTCTCAATCCTATGAGTTACATATGGACTGTTAGTTGTTACAGGTTTTTCACTCTAGCAATTTATTCGAGGGGCCACTATACACAAAGTACTGTACCTAAAAGACTGATGTTTCTTTTTCTGGTTTGGTCTTAATTTTCAGAGTAAGAAACTAAATTGTCAAAGACCTTAGTAGGTATTATCATCCCGCGTCTCACACTTTTCTTTGCTCCTCCTATTCTTGATGTGCTATTGTCCGATTCTTCACTGCTTTCATCAAAATATCAGGCTCAGCTGAAATTCTATTTTAATTCAGTGAAATAGCTGACAACTGTGTGTTTTCTCATTAATTGCTTATTCCTATAGAGTTAAACCACTTTACTCTTGTTGTAGCATATTGAACACAAAGGTACACTAAGTACTAAATAATTTACTTGGAGCTCTTCCCAACACTCTATCCAACTCTTTGTCCAGCTCTCTGGTGATGTGGACAGCAATGGTGATTATATTCATAGACATGTCTTCTTTGTCAAAACTGGCAGTGACTTTTTTGACACCACTAAAAATGACAGTGACAGTACAGAATCCTTGGGGGTGGCCCAGATAGTTTTTTTTTAAATAAATGTCACAGTACTGTGGAAACAATCATATAGCTGGCATTTAAAATCATGCTTCACTCATGCCAAGGTAAAAATAACTTGGGACAACATATCTGACTTTGATTGAGAATACTGTGAGAAACAGAGTTAGAGTGAAACCATATATTTTTAAGTTTTTCTACCTAGTTCTCATGCCAACTCCATAGGGTGCAGCTACTCAATCTATGAGTTGTGGTCAGGCATGAAAAACTCTTCACTTCATTTAATGCTGTCTTTAAGTAGCCAATTTTGGACCCACAATTGGTAACTTTTCTAGATGCCAAGTAACACAAATTTTTGGACAACTTTCAGAAATACACAGGAAAAGGGGGAACCCACAAGTGGTAAGAGACAATTCAATACCATTTGACTTGAGATTTCTAAGTATAATTATCACTTAACTACCAGCCAAACAAGGTCATATGCTGGATAAGGTACATAAATGGAAAGTGAAACTACATTTATCTGCATTCCATAAACCTATGTGCAAAATATTTGACTATCATTGACTTTACCTGACCATCATACATGTAACTGGAAGGAGAAAAGGAATCGTGTTTCTATAATTCAGTACTATTTCTGACAAGTTAAATAAGAACGTAAACTCAGAGAAGGAAATTTTTTTCTATTGTACAAAATATAATGAGCTCTTGAAATCGATTCCCATTTTAAACTATTGACCATGTTTTCTAACTAACTGTCCCATTGACAGCATAAGAACTGTCTTATCCACTGGAGGAAGGGAGGTTGAGAGTGTAGACATGATGACAGTGAATTTTAGTTTGCTAGACTTGAGCTTTTCCTCTTCTTTTATGGCAGAAGTAAGTTTACTAACCTCACTTTATTCCTAGCCTGGCTCATCTTAGCTAAACTTTCCAATATATTTCAAACTCATCTACTTTGACCTTTCTCTTTATCTTCCTTTCCCATTCTATATGTCAACATCAGATAGACTAGTTTTCCCAAACTCCACTTATCTTAAATTTTTTATGTTTATATATCAAAGACGGTGTTTTCTTCTCCATTAAATCAAGTCCACTTTATCTATCAGTGAATTCCTTACCCTCAGCACCTCCCTAAACTCTGTATCTTCACCTTAACCTACATCTGGACTGCATCTCTACTTACTTTGCTCTCTACCCCAATGGTAACCAAAATTTCTGTTGCCTCCAGAGATTCTGTTATGCTGCCTTCCCCTCATCCTACTAAGAATCAGAGCTGTTGTTTATCCTACTAGCTAGATATTTGTAAAACTTTCCTCTCCTTGGTTTGTATTATGAAATTAAAATCATTAGTTTTTTCTTTTTTAATATAAAATTAGTGTAATATTGAATATGCCATCCTCCCACTTCAAACAAGCTAATATTCTTCCTCCCAAGAAAATCACCAATGTAGTTTAGTTAAATCCTGTACACTTCTCATGTCAGCATAATTTCAAACTTCCCTAACTGCCATCTTTAACAATTCTTCCTTCCTTGAAATCTGATGGCACTTATAACTGACACAAACTTATTACTTGTTTCTTGTGTGCTAGCTTGGATTTCTTCAATGAAATAGGTAAGCTTCTTGAAAACAGTAGCTATATCGTATTTCTCAGTATTTCCCTATAGCCTAATGTCAGGCATATGATAAATGTTTTAAGTTCCTACTATCAATTCTTTCTGCCCAATAATTGGAAATTTCTATCATAAAAATGTGTATATTTGAATTATAGCTACTCACCAGTATTAGCAAAAACCAAACACATTGATAATCCAGGTATTTAAAAAAGGAAAATTACAGTCTCCAGGCTCTGAGTAAATTTTGTACACATGCAAAAATACTCAGAAAAATAACATTAGGGATAATGAAGTGTATGTTACTGAGTTGAATAAGGTTTTTAAGGTAATCACTACCATATATTTAGTGACAAGTCTTCTCAATGCCTAACAGTTTCTGGGAAATTGTGGATGGTTTATTCATTAAACTGTTGCTTACAATCTATCCAACTTGTTTTTCCTACAATAACTTATCCCTTCACAAATTATCCCTTGTTCAGGAAAAAAAAAATATGTATGAGAAATACTTTCCACTCATCTTGCCAAACCTGTTAAGAAACATTCCATTGGTTCTTCCAAAGCTAATGTTTACCTTTTCTAATAGACATGACTTTCATCTGAAATCTGATATTTTAAGTTCTCATTTACCACCTTAGAAGCAAGATTTTGTACATGTTACATAGGTAGTCACCACCATTACTTTCACTGAACTCTGTATTAAATATGATTATGAAACAAATCACTGGAATATACTGATAAGAAATAAAATATTTTCAAACTATTTGAGCATCCACATAGAGTACTCTGAATTTTTATAAATATGTGAAAACTTCTACACTATTGGAAGAATGGTATACTTTTTAAAGAAAAAAGTTTTGCTTTATAAATAAAATTAGTGAAGTATTTAGAAACAATATTTCCTAGCATTGGTTTTAAATCACTCAAGGAAGAACAATCATATTCTGGAATTTTACTTAAGTCATTTTTAAATACATTATTCACTAGTAGCTTCCTCCACCTTCTTTTTAGGAAAAAGAGTAAACACATTATTTAATTTCTTGATAATTTAAGCACACTTGCTACACATTCACCATTCTTTCATAGAGGAACAGATCTATACATATAAATTAAATAAATGATCTTCCAAGATAATGAATGTTTTTAAGCATTTTCTTGATTTATGTCATTGGCTCACCAACTATTCCCTGGGAAAATGAGGTGGAATACTTCCAAATATGCCCTTCTCACCTTCCTGCTCACACCTCTCTTTCCTGCCAAAATCTTGTTTTCACAGTTGTATTTTGTTACTGATGCTCACTCTGTGTGGTCCCTTTCTAAAAAGGAAATAGAGAAACGCCCTGATTGATTTTTCTCTTTTACCATAATCCCAGACTCTTGGGAATTTGGATGACATGAGATTTGCTCTCTGTCTCCCCCTAGCTTTCTTCTCCAGATCTGAACTTATTGAAGGGAAGAACATCACCTCACACCTGGGAGAGAGGGTATTCATTGCAGCACTTTTCTCTAGGCACATCTACACCACAGTACAATGAGACAATGTGCTATTTTTAATGAATTAATTGAGTGTTTAGCTAAATGATGAGTCACAGTCCTGAACAATAGGGTAAAGCAGTGACTTGTATAAGGATAACCTAAATTATTTACAAAAAAATTATAGAGATGTGTCATGTTCAGTACGTACCCTGGAAAATACAAGCTAATGTTATGCAGCTGCCATTGCACAGAGAGGGAGTTCAGTGGACCACATTCCTGCTTTATTATTCAGATAAAATGAGTAAAGATTTAAATGGAATACTTCTGAAATATTACTGTGTTGAACTAGATTTAAATTTGGAAAAAAATAGGAGTCTTTTAAAAGAGTGGTTACATTGAAAATCTAAAACAACATAACCCTAGAAATTATGAGTTTAGTTTGAAACTCTGTCATTAACACATCCCTTTGGAATATAGCAGAGAACAATACATTCTCACATTGCTACAGTGCCCTTTGTTCTGCAAGCCTATAGCACTTAACAACTAATACAGTTAAAATTAGCAATAGAGCCATAGATTTCCTAAAGGAATTATTGTAGATAAATGAAAGCAAAACAAATCAGCTTAAAGTTTAGATGGAAGAAATTAACCACAGGGCTTTCCTTTCTTCATTTCATAGTATCTTTCAAGTGTAGGGCCATGCGACTAAAGATTTATAGATGACCTAGAATTTGACTGGTAATTACAATAACCACAACTACTGATCTTCATATGATACATTATGTACAGACACTAATAGCTTAGCATACATAAACTTCTTCAATCTTCACAAGACTCCAATGAGATAGTATATTACTTTCCTGGTTACTTGTTCCTGCTTACACAAATTACTATAAACAAGATTTAAATCAACATACCTGTTTTTCATCCCCCCATAATTCTGGAGAACATCAGCTCCAAATCCAGCAAAGACTAGGGGCTTTTTGGGGGTATCCATTCTTAGGCTCTTCCATTTCTGGTGGCTTCTTGGAGTTCCTTGACTTATATCCACATTGCTTCAGTCTCTGGCTGCATGGTCATTCTGCCTCCTCCTCTCCTCTCTGTGTCTCCTTTGTGCATTCTTTTAAGGATACTTACAAGATTCAGGGTTCAACAGATTTAGGCTTCACCTGGATATTCCAGGATAATCTTATTTCAAGCTCTTTAGTCTAATTACATATAACCGAAAGTAACATTCACATGTTTCTAGGATTAGGACATGGACATCACCATTCAATACACTATAGGTTGGTGGTGTTACTATATCCATTTTACAAATGAAGAAAATAAATTGGTCTACCTGCCAGGCATAATACATAGTATTTGGTATATACTTATTATTTAATGTCCATGAATATCCCATGAAGTCTGTACTACCATTGCTATTGGCACTTCAGATAAGGAAACTAGCACTGAGAAAATTTCCTCAATATCAAAGAGCTTCTATATTGAAATCAGGATTCACACCAGGATTGCAAGAATTTCAAACCAACACACTGAGACATTAAGCTATATTCCTCCAATTACCACTGTCTACATTAGGAGGACCAAGGTGATGGGATTATGTACTGATCATTTGTATGATATGTAATATAAGTCTTGATCCTCTTAGAGTTCTCTGACTCATGTTTATTTTGTTCTAGCTGTTGGTTTGGCTGGAGTCAAACTTTGGACTCTGTCTCTGCTGCAGTAGGAAGCAGATGAAATAATGCTAAGTTATTTCCTTTCCAGCTAATTCTCCCCATCATGTCTTCTGCAACAAATACATAGTTTAGAGGTCAAATAATTTTGTGCTTTGCTTTATTTTTCTAGGGTTCCCTCCTCTCCAGGAGTTATACTTTCAACTTTCTAATTGTGTCAGTCCTAAACCCTATATTCTACCACTTATAAGTAACACCCAAGCTTATTGAAATTTTGTTGCTTCCCAGAAGTGTGCATTGGTGAATGTCCTCAGGCAAAAGGCCAGGGTCTTATAAATTTGTCTGGTTTAATTAAGTTAAAACTTACCTAGTATTGGGCCTCCCTAGTGGCACGGGAGTTAAAGTCTCAACACTATCAAGCTATCTGTAGCCATTACAGCATAAGTTTGATCCCCAGGGAGCTAACCCACATGGCGCAGCAGACCTCTCCTGTCTCACCCACTGCTCCCCTCAGCAGTGTATTTCAATAGATCTGCCTGTTCTGCTCCCTACTCTGGGAATCCTCTCACCATAGCTGCTGTGCATATCTGGCCTATACTCCAGTTCTTGTATGCATAAATAAACAAAAATAAATCTTAAAAAAAATTGAAAGTATCCTTAAAAAACAAAAGACTTACCTGGTATTTCAAGAACTGACTGCCCTCTTGTTTTTACTTAATTTTGGTATATTTCAGTGTCTTCAAATGTCTTTTGCTTTTTAACATTTTATTCAAAATTTATATTATCACTGGATGAGCATTATCCAAAGCTAAATGATCCATCTGGAACCATTTCTCTAGCATCCCATGAAATTTTAGTGTGCTAGTATTTTTGATGTATGTGTATCAGTAGTAGCATCAAAGCCATCTCTTCATAACTACTATTATCTCAAAGAACATACTTTGGGAAAGACATGATCTTTTCATTGGTTGATATTATTGGTGTTTGGTGCCATCTGCCTACTCCTTTACATCAAAAAGCTCTCTTACTCTTTTCTCTTTAACAATGATTAAAGCATCTGACACCTAACAAGGCCATAATAAAGCCCTCTGAAGGAATAATTAATGGGCTATAATAGAGATACGATTGAAGAATTAGGAGCACAGATGATGTAACTCCCTCTGGAAAAGCTAAGGTGACACTGGATCTTAGAGGAAGAACAGCAATGAAGAAAAAAAGACAATGTGGAAAGCCTTTAGTTCCTAGATAATTGTGAACCAACATTAGAGAGTAACAAGACTAGTCATAAAATACATAGAAGAAAACAGGTAAAACATTAGTATGGCTTTGACTTCAATGATATCTTTTGGTATTTGACTAAAATAGCAAGATAAACATAACCAAAAGTAAAAAAGACTACATTAAACTAAAAAGCTTCTGCACAGTCAAAGAAACTATTGTTAAAACAGACACTCTACTGAATGGAAGAAAATATTTGTATATCATTCATTTGACAAATGACTAATATGGAAGATCTACAAAGGAGTCATAAAACTCAACAGCAAGAAAACAACCCAATAAAAAATGGAAAAAGAGCTAAATAGATAGTCCTCCATCTTTTAGGAAAAGAGCTAAACAGATACTATTTCAAAGATGACATTCAGATGGCCAACAAGCCTGCATGCACAAAATGGTCAAACCACTTAGCAGACAAAAACAGGTCAATTCCACAATGACTGTGAAAATGGCCTATATCAAAAGGAACAAAAACAATGAATGTGGGTGAAATATGGAGAAAAAGGAAACCTCATACATGGTTGGTGGGAATAAAAACTTGCACTGTTTTTCCTGTGTTTTCTTCTATGTATGTTGGGGCTTCAGGTCTTACATCCAAGTCTTTTACTCATTTTGACTTAATTTCTGTGCACATAACATAGTGGTCTAATTTCATTCTTTTGCATGTGACTGTCCAGTTTTCCCACCATGGTTTATGGAAGAGACTTTCCTTTCACCACTGTATACTCTCTCTTTGTCATAAATTAACTGTTATCTACTTCTGGACTCTCAGTTCTGCTCCATTAATCTGTATGTCTGTTTTTATTCCAATATCATACTGTCTTATTTATTACTGCTTTTTAGTATAATATGAAGTTGTTCTTGTTTTCTGTCTGTCAGGATTGCTTTAGCTTTTTGAGGTCTTTTACTCTTTAGTATCTATCTAAAGAATACAAAATCACCAGCACATAGTGATTTATGCTCTCCTGTGTTCACTGCAACAATATTTACAACAGCCAAGTTATGGAAGCAACCTAAGTGCCCAACAAATTGTGAGTGGATTAAGAAGATGTGGAATACTAATTGGAATACTAATACTAATACAATGGAATACTAATTAGTTGTTAAAAAAGGGAAAAAAGGCAACATCCATGTTGCTTTTTGCGACAACATGAATATAGCTAGAGAGACGTAGAGTGAAATAAATTAGAAGAAGAAAGACAAGTACCAGTCAGTTTCACTTACATAGTAATGCAAAGAAACAAAATAAAAGAACAGACAAAATTAAACTAAAATGAGCCCAAGAAATATGGATGCAGAATTGAGTCTACCAAAGGAGAAGGTGGGGAGAGGGAGCCCAACAGACTATGAGTGTTTTGGTGGTTGGTGTAGAGGATTAACATACATCTGAAGGGGTATTAATCTGTATCCTGCAAAACACACACATATATATATATATATATAGTTAAAAAGAGAGAGAAAGGTGATTCACTCATTCACTCAAGAAACATTCAGTGACTATTGTATTCCAGATATCACTATCCTAGTTTCTGGAGGTATAACAATGAATAAAATAAATAATCCCTTATTTAAGAAGTGCTATTTTACAACAATAATTTTAAAATTACAGCATCTCAGGTAGAATAAAGGATATTGAAAAAATTAAGGAAGGGAAGGGAATGGGGTTAAGGAACGCTGCTGGTGGAGTACATTTTAAAATAGGTTAGCAGGGAGATACTCCATTAGAAGAGGCAAGAAATTGGAAGGAAGAGAGTCAGTGAACCATGTAGGTATTTAGGAAGAGCACATTCCTGGCAGAGAAAAAGAGCAGCAGTGTAAAGACCTTGAGATGTGTTCAGTAACTATAGTAAAGTCTTATGAGCAGATGTCTATGTGAGTATGTTTTTGTACATTAGTTTAGAAATATAGGCTTTTCTTTTAGCCAAGCTAGGTATAGAGTCCCTGAAGGAATATTATAAAGCAAACAGGTTAATAGAAAAAATCCTAGATCAATAATAAGAAATGTGCTGAAAAAATATTTTAGAAGTCATTAGCAAATATAGTATCTATGATAAATTTCATGTTTATTCCTTCAAATCCAGAGTAGGCAATTTAAATAAATAACACTTTTATGTGAATTGTGCCATGTTGCCAATTACATTTTAAAAGGAGTGATTTGGAACTTTGAGTTAGTACTGCTGTTGGGACATTCAGTTAGCATCATCCAATAAATCACCTGTTCATAAAACTACAAAAATAAGCTGAGAGGCATAACCCTTACATGCTAAAAGCATGGGCTCAGATGTGGGTTATGCTCATCATCAAAATATAATTTATCTTTTGTCATTAGTATAATTATAACCTGCCGCTTATGCTTCAACTATGATAGAGAAATCTACTTCAGCAGTTCACTGAAGGTCCAGAAAGTAGACTGAAAAACTGAAAATGGATCTTTTCCCAGTATTATATATTCTTTTCCCAGTATTATTTGATATCCAGTAAAATAGAAAATTCCTAAGAGCAGAAGTGGAAAAACCTTATCAATTTAACAGTTCATTCTTGACAACTCTAATTATCAGATTATACCTAATAAACAGTGCAACTAAAACCAAGTAGTTGATGAAATATTATTAGTTTATGCTTCCTTAACCTTCTTCCCAGTTATTCATCACTACAGAGAAATTCCTTCTTTCAAGAAGAGTCACATTTGGGGAAGTCAAATATTCAGTTTAAAAAAATCCTTAAATTTTAACATATATTATTTGAACCTCTTTGCTGCAGGAGGAAGGTGTCAAAGGGGTGAAGATGTGGGTAAACTGTTTTGGAATATCTGTCAAAGGAGTGGTGGGATCATTTTCAGGATTGAAATGGAGGTAAAGAGTGCTTGAGTAAAGGACTTGCAGAGAGTAATGTGCAAAGATGAAATCTAAGCAGGGAAATTGAGACTCAAGTTTTCAGAAAAGAATGAGAAAGACTAGTGATTTGACAAGGACCTTGCAAAACTAAGACACAGAACCAAGAATGTGGGTCCTGAGAGAAGAAACTGAGCATGAACAGGTTAGAGTCAATGAGAAATTGTTGGAGTTGTGTTGCCACATTATTTGCTATTAATGAGCATGATACTTCTATGGGCTATTAAGCATTAATTAGTGAATATAAACTATTAATTTGTATCCAGTGTTGTAAGGATACACTGGATAATTCTAATCTTTGTGTAGATTATTACTTCAATTATTTTTTCATATTAGAACCCCCTTTGATCTAGGTTTTTTCCTTATCTAGAATGTCCTTTCTACCTAGTCATTCCATGACTGGCACTTCTTTCTGTCATTCAAATGCCACTTAAAAATGTTACTTCTTCAAGAAGTTTTCTGTGACTATTCAGTCAAAAGAAGCCAAGTGAGGTCCTCCTCTATAAGATCTCTTTACTTTTAACTTTCAGTATAGTGGTGGTCATCATTAGCTGACATTCCCTGCCTCCCTTTATTTGTCCGCCATTTCCTTCCTTTTGTCTATTTCCCTACAGTAGATCATAAGCTCCAAGAGAGCATAGATGTTGGCTGGCTCATTTACTATGATAGCTTCAAAACACAGAACAGTACATGATTCTCATATTCCTCAGGAAATATCTTAATTAAAACATGCATGATTGGCTTATTTCTGGTCTAAATAATATTTCTTAAATGTTTGTTTAGTTTTACTTTTTTTGTTTTTGCATACTCCTATAAAAATGAGTCATCAAAAGATACCACTTTCCCAACCTAGGAGAAAAAACAATGTTAATATCCAACCTCCAGTTCTCCTTTAAAGGTATCTGTATTTTTATACCATAAGATAGAGGGAAAATTAGTCATTCAGTTCTTAGTAGTAAAAGGTTGCATGAAAATCACTCCTAACTCTTCAGGTTTATTCCAACCACCCAATAATATATTTCTAAGATTTTCTCAAGAAATGAAAAATAGTTAGTACATGAATGAACATTAAAAAAAAAAAAACCTCCTTACTGTAGTATACACATATATTGGTTCTTAATCATGCAAAGCTGAAGCTTATATAATTTTTTAATATAATGCTACTTGAATTTAAAAAAGCATATCTTCCATCCTGAACCTGACATTTAAGTGGTTCATTTGAATAATATAAAAAAGTGAGAAATATTAGAAAGTATTCTCATACACAGAAGGGGTTTTAATTTCATTTTCATCAAAAAAAATGAAAATCTTAGGTAGAAGTATGGTATGTTCCTGACCAGCTAAACCTAAGGTCAATGTTAGTAAAGTCTAACTCACAGGTTCTCCACCCTAACCCAACTCTCCAGTTGAGTCACTTTTCAATAACACAAATGTTTGCCTACATTCAAGGATGGGCTGGTGTGGGTGGAGCAAAGTATTTATACACTATCAAATTCCTAACACAGCTGAATTTTAGGGATGGTAATTAGAGTACTGTTTGTAATGAGGAGAATATTAAAATGATTTAAATATCCTTAAAAATCTTGTTACAGTAGATTTAATAAGATGGAAAAATATGACAATATATTAGAGCATGAAAAGCTTAGACTTACATAAAAAAGCCAAAACCAAATGATTTTGCTTAAAATAGATGCATTTTTAAGGTTTCCATGACATGCAATTTTTCATTCAAAAATAAAGGTAGCTGTATTTGACTTCTCTGTGACTACTAATTGTATTGTGTGTGTGTGTGTGTGTGTGTGTGTGTGGTGGGTGTATGGGTCATAACATGAAGGAGAGAAGAAAAAAGAGAAAGAAGTTTTCAGCACCAGTGCCACTGTCCACTGTTTAGGATGCTTTCTGAAGGAAGCTGAATTTGGATATGCCTTACCTTGTCTAGACTCCTAGAGACACATACTGCTCAGAACACACACCCACTGATTCATACTCCAGACCACTGACTGAAGATAACGAAGGACACATGTTATCTTAGACTTTGGGGCACAGAAGTCTTTACATTCTAAAACCCCAAAATGCTGTAAAATGGAGCAGATATTACCCAGCACCTTGAACAACTTGATCAATTGGAGGACAAGGCACAGTTACATTTGTCAAATAAAACTCATAAGATTCTTTCTCCATATTTAAGAGGGCTGAGTGTTGAAATGCCCTTCAGGACTTTTGCCATCCTTTCTTGGGCCTGAGCCTGATTCAAAGGACAAAAGCAGTTCTGCTGTTGACATTAAGGCCTGTCATTCCCTGTTCTAGACTGAACTCAGAGTAAACAAAATATCACATCCACATTTGAAGTATGATGATGACTCCCTTGGCTGACCATATTTAAAGGTGAATTTGTTCAAGCCCAGAAAAATCCTGTGACAGACATATTCCATCCATGTGGTCCAGTTGCAACCACTGTCCATGATAGGCTGCATTCCTACCTCAAACAAGTCTCTTCTAACCAAACCAGTCCAGAAGGAGCAAGCCAACATACTAAGAAGAGCGGGAACTGAGGAGCATAGGAAAAATGCTGTCATCTGAATTCATGAAGCCACTAGTGAGAAACTCCCATATGCCAGGTTTTACTGCTTCAAGCATGAGTAAAACACAGAAACTACATCTGGCTCAGAACCTACATCTAAGGCTGCTAGAAATTCAGGGGAAAATATTGATAATCAAATCTAAAACACACAGGGCACATGAGGCTATGTATTCTAATTATCTACCTTAGCATTTGGTCAGGAATCAGGATTTTAGCATCATAATCCTGTCAACATTAATATAAAGCAAGTATATACAAGGACTGAGTCAAGAAGAGCAGTTTATATACTTCATTTAAAAAAAGACTTAAAACAGTATAAAGCTTAGCGAAAAGTTGACACAAGTGGAGGTATTTCACAATGGAGCCTGGACAACCAGAAAAGTAGGTTTGCTTGTTTGATCTGGGTCAAGTCTTTGGACTGGCCCAAACCCATGTTTTTCAGACATCATCAAATAAATAATTACTTAAGAAGATATCCTGGGGCCTCCCTGGTGGCACAGTGGGTTAAGCAACACACTATGAAGCAGACCGCAGCCACTGCAGCACGAGTTCGATCCCTGCTGCCGGCCAGGGAGGGG